>QRDG01000011.1:199251-272517 GCA_012064385.1 Puccinellia tenuiflora
GATCTAGGACCTCTGCAAGTAAGAATCCGGTAATTTCCTCTTGAATTGCTCGTATGCGATCGTGTGGTAGAAGGCCATCCCGCAACTGTTCGATCTAATTAAAAAAGGGTCAATATATATGAATGAAAGTAAACAGAATTGATGGCAATAAACTAAGATTATGAATATTGCATACGCACTTGAAGTTGTTCTAAGATTCTGCCCTTCTCACAGCACGTCTGACGAATGAACTCGCAAACGTAGTATCCACATAAATGATTCCCACTTCCCTGGCTCAAACACTTTACGGAAACAGAGTTCAATCAAAATAATAATAAAGAATGGTAATGGTATTGAACTAGAATCAAAGAGATGCGCGGATCTAGATAGTAGTACTTACATTTATTGGTTTAAATGTAAGCTTCTCCGCCCATTCACCCCTAGCCCTGGCGGTGAATCGTTTCCAAGCCCTGCCCGGCAAAGAAAATGAATAAAAGAGTTATATATTAATTACTTGCTATCAGTAAATGAACGGAAAGTTGCCGATAATGCCATAATGATTGAAATTACCTCTGGAGGCATTCCTGCATGTCCGCCCAATTCTCAAGGGGTTTATGTAAGGAGTCCATGACTTGTACTACTCCTTTGTCAGGCATAATGATTAGCAAAATAAAGTGGAAGCTGCGCACGCATAAGTCATCAATTATACACTTAACATTGAGAAATTAAGCGAAATAAAATATGTAGAAGACAGTAACACTTACTTGAAGTTGTAAGGAAATAATATTTCTCTTTTGATTTCGTTGAACCGTAACGCATTTACCAAGTTATTCTCGGTTTCGTCGTAAAAATCAAGGAGACTTTTTTCATGAACGGTATTTGGATCAACGAACCCAATGTCATAGATTTGTCCTCTTTTGCATTGGAGAATCTTCATTCTGCATAATTAATATAGTGATAAGTAAGATTATAAATGCAATGAACGAGGTGAGCTAGGTAGAGACTTAACTACAGAAATAATACTTACAGACAATAGGCGCTGATGATAGCTTTGTCAAGGGCTTCTTGTTGGTATAACTGAAATAATTCACAAAATTCAATCATTACGTGGTCATCTCCATGCCCGTAATGCTCGTTCTTATATCCCACGTTGATCCAATTTTCCCCTTTCTTTGAGGCTGCCATGTACCAACTATGCAATCTTCGCATTTTTGTTGGTAGATCTTTGACTAACTGAGATTTGACGAGAGGATGCCCGTACCGGTATTTGTATTTTGGAACTATTTCTTCGTGGAATTGTAATTGGTCTAAGTACTGAGCAATAGACAAGCCGTGAGCAGCGGCTGCTTCTCCGTACGTTGCAACAAACTCAGGATCGATGCCGACCGCAGGTTTGCTCGACCCCACCTTGGTATCGGAAAACACTTTGAGCGGGGGGCACGGTTGTTTTTGCTGTTCTCCTAGCTGGGCAACTGTCTTCCGGCTTGCACTAATACTCTTCGACCGCTGTTTATTTGCCCGAACCGACTTGAGAATAGAGCGGTCATAGTCTGGTGTCAGCTTTGGTGGGGGTTGGGCCAGATTTTTCAGCATTTTCATGAAAGCGGCATGTTCTTCTGGGTGTCGGGGAACTCTGGCGCTTTCGCCTTCTTTACCTTCAAGTTAGCAAAACCACTTATCCGTTTCCCCTTTTGCGATCGCCTTATTTTCCTCCACCGTATAGTCATAAGGTCTCTTGGCAAGATTCTTATGAGGTACTTTTGGGAGGGGTGACCTTGAACGTTTCGGTGATCGGTTACGACTCCTTGTAGTACCAGCAGTGGTACGCTGAGCCTGAGATGACTGACGCGGCGGCGAAGACGGCTGCTCTGGAGACTGGTGAGGCGGCGGAGACGGCGCCTAAGGCGGCGGCGGTGGAGAGTGGTGAGGCAGCGGAGACGACGCCTGAGGCGGTGGAGAGTGGTGAGGCGGCGGCGGTGGAGAGTGGTGAGGCGGCTGAGGCGGTGGAGAGTGGTGAGGCGGCGGCGGTGGAGAGTGGTGAGGCGGCGGCGGTGGAGAGTGGTGAGGCGGCGGAGGCGGTGGAGAGTGGTGAGGCGGCGGCGGTGGAGAGTGGTGAGGCGGCGGAGGCGGCCAGTTTGGAAGCACGATGAATTCCTTGGCCATAGAATAGTCCCTTTCCTGGCTTCTCCAAGTTCAACCACCTCCCCATCTTCACCTGCAGGGTGTTCCAGCTTCAGCTCCTCAAATCCTTTACTAACTTCATCCACCCCGACAATAGCGTAGCCATGAGGAACCGGGGAGCAATGGAAAGTTGGTGTAGGTCCAATTGGTACGGCATAGCCGACCGCCACCTTCATGGTTATGTTGAACACTTTCACATGTAGCTCACAAGGTGTGCTCTCCGTGATATCATCCACTGGGTAGCGACGAAGAGCATCCGTCGTCAGTGCATCATCATCACGTGCCGGGACCATGCTCGAAGCCACGCTGCTTTTCCGATATGATGGGTCGGTAGCATCGACTGCAGCTTCTACAACGTGCTGCTGAGATAGGCCGACAGTGCCTTGCTGGCTAAGTTCGTTAATTTGATCCTGCTACCGCTTCATTTGATCCTGCTGCCGCTTAATTGTTTCTTCTATATTATGCAGCCGGTCTGCAGCAGCGATTGCTTCCCTTGCCTCCCTTTCCTTTCTCCTCTGATGACTTTTATCGGGAAATATTTTCCTTTCCACGGGAAACCCATGTACCCACGGCTTGGAGCCTTTGGTGCCTCGTGTTCGTCCCTCATGTTCTTTATTCCCAATGGCGCGTGAAAGCTCGTCATCCTCTCTATCGGGACGGAACCGTCCCTCTTCAACATCCTTGTATGCTTTCCTAATTTCTTCGATGGGTAGTAGGAGATTATCCTTGTGTCTTCTGGTATATATGCACTTTCCTTCTGCGTCCAATGTGCCCCCATGCCCGTAAAACCAATTTCTTGTCCGTTCGGTCCATCCTTCTTTTATAGGCTCTGGAACGATCCCTTTAGCCAGCAGGTCGGCCTCAAGTTTGTCCCACTTAGGCATGGAACAGGCGTAGCCAGCAGCCCCCATAGTATGGTGGTACTTCTTTTTAGCAGCATTTGCCTTGTTTACTGCAGACTTTAACTGAGCTTCCTCTGATTTCTTGTAATTCACAAAATCTTCCCAGTAGTCTCTTATCTTCTCATACCCGTGATCGAAATCCGGAGTTTTATCTTTCAAGATATAGTCGGTGACCAATCTTTTCTTAAATTTGTTGAATAGCTTGGCCATCTTCTTAAGAGCCCACGCCTTGACTTTATCTACTAGAGCTTTTTTTCGGGCATCCATCTCCTCCTCATCTGGCTCCCCCTCATCTGGATCCACCTCTGGCAACGGCAATGTGAAATTAACCATGACCTTTTGAAAAAGGCGTCTTTTGCCTTCGGGGCCGATATAGCTAACTTTAGGATCCCTTGGCTTATTCCATTCTCGGATGGTGATCGGGACGTAGTCCCTAACAATAACACCGCATTGCTTCACAAATTTTTGTCTAACATCAATTGGAGCAATGGGTTCGCCGTCTGCACCGACTTCTTCGATCCTGTAGCGGACATTGTCCTGCAACTTTTTGGTTGGGCCTCGTTTCGTCCTCACAGAGGATTTGCTCGATCCGGATGGCTAAAAGAAGAAAGACCGTTAATATGTGTATATGGACAACAGAGGCTAAATTAATTAATATAAATATATATATGCACCTCGTCGGAGTTTGTAATAATCAATGTTGCACCGGAGCCGCCGGCTTCTGCCTTGTCGGCTTCTCCCTCATCAGAGATGCCAAGTTCGGCCTCTTTCCAGGCGTTGAGAGACTCATCCCCCTCACCGGAGTCGTTCAGAAAGTGACTTGTTTCATCATCGCCGCAGATTATATCCTCGAGGATATTTTCCTCAATTTCATCTCTGCCGTGTGGTTCCATAGTTTCTGCAAAATACGAAAGTTATTTTCGGAGCCGTCTCTGCCGTGTCGTTCAGAAAACTTGTAGGGATAGAATGGTACTATAAGGAAAGGCGCGCGTTGCTGCGCCTGTCGTTTCTAAGCGTCGTCATGGTGATACATTTTTATGAACATGTGTGATTTATGCTCATCGTCGGCACTTAGGTGACTAAATCGTCGATGACCTAGCTCATCGATTTCATCGGACACAACACGGTAAAAATGTCGCGGTAAATCACTCCTCACAAAAATGAAACACTTAGCACATTCGTGGTTTGTCGAGTTTTGACTTCAATTTACATCACTAAATAAAAATCAACATCGCTACATCACTGAAATTTGCACTAGCTAAATATTACATATGCGAGGATGATCCACTAAATAAAAATCATCGGCTTGCATTAAGAATAGCCAAGAAGACAACATTATTTCTTTCGGCTCATAAAAAACAGCAAAATCAGCTACCACTAAATCATTCCAAATTGACTTAGCAAATTTTTCTAATAACATTTCTAACACTAAATTCCTAACACTAAATTCCTAACACTAAATTTCTAACACTAAATTACCTACCACTAAATTTCCTACACTACAAAAACAACACAAAAATGTACCTAAACTACACACCTAATTTATACTACTAACTAATTTAAATTACTAACTAATTTAAACTACTAACTAATTTAAATTACTAACTAAAACTAACTAACTATGGAGTAACAAATAGTTCTTAACAATAATATTGCAACTAATTATGGAGTATTAATTTTGATTTCTAACTTTGCTAACACAATCATCAAATAACATTGCTTTGCTAAATTACTATTTGAATTTTTCTAAAACTAACTAACAACTATTTCAATTTTTTTAAAAAATAACTTTGCTAAATTTGCTACATTTTCAAATTTTCTAAAATAACAACCTAAATTTTCTAAAACTAACTAACTAAATCTAAAACTAACTAACTAAAATTACTAATGCACTAACTAACAAAATTACTAACTAACTAAAAATGAACTAACTAACAAAATTAAAAAACTAAGTAAATTAAAAAAAACTAACTAACAGAGGGAGGCCGTGCTCACCGGAGGCGGCTCGTCCGCTGCGGCCGGAGGAGGAGGGCTCGGTGGAGGACGCTGCGGCCGGAGGAGGAGGGCTCGGTGAGGAGGCTCAGCGGAGGACGCTCGATGGAGGAGGCCGGAGGAGGGGCCAAGGAGCGGTCGGCCGGGGTTCGAGCGGAAGGCCTGGGGAGGGCGGCGCAGCTGGCGGGTGGTGCAGGGGGAGGATGGACGGCGTGGGCGCGGTGGAGGCCGGAGGGGAACGGCGCGTGGGCGCGTGGAGGAGCGCAGAGAGGGCGGCACCGGAGGAGCGGACGGTGAGCGGCGGCACGGCGGACGGAAAAATCCGGCAGCCTGACGGCAGGAGATTGAATTTCCGCGTGCTGGTCCTTAGCGAAAATGAGGAATTGGGGGAAGAAGAAGAGGCAGGCAGTTTTAAAGCAGAGAGGCCTTTCGTCCCGGTTGGTGGCACCAACCGGGACCAAAGCCTCATTCGTCCCGGTTGGTGGCACCAACCGGGACCAAAGCCTCATTCGTCCCGGTTCGTGGCATGAACCGGGACCAATGCCCTGAAAATTTAATGCCCTGGCGCGAACCGGGACCTTTTGTCCCGGTTCTTCTTATAAACCGGGACCAATGAGTCCTTTTTCAAAAAAAATTCAAACTTTTCAGTTCTGAATGTTGTTCCCCGCCTTTTTTATTCTTATTAAGGTGTTTGAATATGAATTTCAAATGGTTTTGAATTTGAAAAGACTTTCAACATGAAAAGTGTTTAAATTTGAATAAATAATTCAAAACCATTTTCTGTTTTATATAATAGTTATTCTATCTATACAAACTATTAACCATTTTGTCATTTTTTTTAAGATTAGAGGTGAATTCATTTAACCCTGCGTTTGGATGTCGGAAAAAAGCCTCGGAATTGATCCGATGGAATTGTCTGGCCGAATTCTATTGTTTGGGTGGCTGTGGAATTCACTCCTGGAATCGCTATGACAATTCCGAGCTAGCCCCGCGTGCGCGTCCCACCTTCTCTCACCGATTCGGAGGTCACAGGCTCGGAATCGCTGGGAATTCGTTCGTACCCCTTCGCGAAAACAGAACACGCATCCAGCCCGCGTCCGAGAGAGGAGATAGAGCCCGACCTGGAGGAACCGGCGGCGCGGCCGGCGGCAGTATGCTCCCCCCCCCCCCCTCTCCCATCCTCTCGCCGTCCTCCTCCGAGTTCCTGTCGACGGCCGTGCTTCCGTCCCCTCCCGTGAGCGGCCCTAACCGTAGATCGATTGGGATGGGAACGGCGGCGGGATGAACGGCGCGAGAAGCCGACCACCACACCACCTTCTCGACCCCGCCCGCCTCTCCGGCCACGGGACCAAGTCCCGCCGCCACGCCCCTGCCACACCACCTCCCTGCATCTCCAACCACAGGCGTCGGCAGCCGCAAGCTCATAAGATGCAGCGCCGCCGTCGCGCCCCCGTCACACCACCTCGTCGCGTAGTTTCCAGCCGCCAACCACCCTACAGGCTGCTGCAGTTCAGAGTCCAGATCCCCGACGCAAGCTCACAAGGTAAGAATTAAGAATTTCCCGTGCCTCCTATTTGCTTTGCTCCGTCTAGGATGCTTGAGTAATAGTGATTAGTTGATTACTGATTCTCTGTGATGCATTTTGTATGCTAGTTGTTTTTTTATTTGGTCAGATTTGAGATGTATTTGATGTTGAGAATGGAGAGTGATGCATTTTTCTTTTTCCTTTTTTGTAGATTGCATCTGATTTGAAGATGCAAATTGGGGTAACCAAGTACATGAGGATGAGGAACGAGGATGCACATAAACTTGACTTGCAAATGAAACGTTAGCTGCAGCCTGCCACTACAGGAGTGGAATCCATTTTGTCTTGTCATTCGGAATATTTTTATTATTATGTATTTATGTTGTTGTGAATTTATTTGTAATATAATGTTGTGAATTTTTAATATTATGGCCGTGATTATTTGTGCTTTTGTTGTTGCCATGAATTTATTCAGAATACTTTATAATATTATTATGTGTGAAAAATAAACATTCAGATGTACATATATTATTTTTCATACATGTACAAAGTTTATATTGTCCAAATCAAACAAAACGTCCAATTCCATGGTTTGTACATCCAAACAGGAATTGGAATTGGGTGCTACCTTTGATTCTAATAGCAAATATCAAGCACATCCAAACAACAGAATTGGAATTGAAGACCAATTCCTTTTCATCTTGAATTTGGAATTCCCAGTCCAATTCAATTCCGATGCAGTTTTTCCTACATCCAAACACTGGGTAAGTAAATTTTTTGGAATGTGAACTTAATTAATTCATTAAACTGATAAATTCAATATATTTTCATATGTTTGTCAGAAAAATGAAATTAAAATATCAAATTGTTGATAAAAATGTAATCTATCTATTTATGACCAATTCATTTTTTGAGATTATAGGTGAATTCATTTAATTACAAAATTTGGAATTTGAACTCCATTAAGTCATTAATTAATTTTATAAATTCAATATATTTTCATATGTTTATCAGAAAAATGAAATTAAAATATCAAATTGTTGATAAAAATGTAATCTATCTATTTATTTAATTTATATCTATTGAATTAATTTATATATATTGAATTAATTCATATCTATTGATTTAATTCATATCTCACTAAACAGTACATAATGGCAACAGTGGATCCTTCAGGTAATCGACCGGATACGGTACAGAATGAGAACAGTGGATCCCAAATATTTTGCATAAATATGCATGAATATCACACACATATCCGGAAGTCGATAGTTTAGGTCGCAAGTTTTCAAAAGCAAGTAGTAACCTAAACTATGATCACATAAAAGAGAACTGCAATGGTGATCACATACTCTGAAACTAACTTCGACGGTGTATTTGATACGGTACAGAATGACAACAGTGGATCAGTTGTCCTAACAATCTTAGTCATACTCCTGCCTAGGCCTATAATACTCGTACTCGTAGTCGCCGTCATCGTCGTCGTCGCTGTCATCGTACTCATACGGCGCTCGTGGCTCGAACCTCGACGGGTGAGCACCCCCGGACTGCATGTTAGGGTAGCGTAGGCGGGGGTTATCGCCAGCCATGATGTAGTTCATAACACCCTGGAGAGTCCGGCCAGCCCACCACAGCTGACGGCCGGCCTCGTTGAAGTCCGAAGGAGGAGGGCCATCCCCCTCGTACCTGGCGAGCGCCCTCTCACGCCGATTGATGAAGAAGGCTTCCCAAGTCGGGCGGTAGTCGGGATGCCAGCACGGATCCATCCGCTGCTCCGGTGTGAGCTCGAGGTAGTAGTGGTTCGTGATGGCCGCCCGGCGCCACACCTTGAGGGAGAGGAGGGACCGGCACGCCTCCGGCGCTCAGCCTCCAGCCGGCGGGGACGCGGTAGCCGGGCGGGCAGGGGTAGTTCGAGGCGGAAAGCTCCTCCGCCTGACAGTAGGTTAGTACGGTGGAAGCCATAGAAGAGTGATGAGGTTGCAGATGTGAGTTTAGATGTGATATATATAGTGAGAAATTGCGGGAAGACGAAGGCGGGAAGCGGTGGAAGAAGCACACGGATCGTGTGTTTCCTTCGAGCGCTTGTGAGCCGTTGGATCAGAGTTGTGTTTCTTTCGAGTGCTTGTGAGATGTTGGATCGTGTGTTTCTTTCAAGCGCTTGTGAGCTGTTGGATCAGGGCCTTTAGTACCGGTTCGTGTTACCAACCGGGACCAAAGGGTCTTTCGTCCCGGTTGGAGGCACCAACCGGGACTATAGGCCTACCCTTTCGTCCCGGTTGGGGGTACCAACCGGACCTAAAGAAGCACACGGATCGTGTGTTTCTTTCAAGCGCTTGTGAGTCGTTGGATCAGGGGTGTGTTTCTTTAGAGCGCTTGTGAGCTGTTGGATCTGCACTCCCACCTCATCCACAGGTACACCTTCTAATCGCCTATAAATAGCGACGTCCCTGCAGCGAACGGCACACAACGAGCGTCTACCTTTGCCACCGAACCCAATGGTTGGATTTAGCCTACCCGCTGGCATGTCCCCTGGCATTATTGTGTTTGTCCTTGTTCACCGGCCAGCCATTGGAGCCACCTCATGTAGGTCGCTGAATAAGGACAACACAACGATGCTGTTGGAAACACAAGCCCTCGGGTAGGTTGAATCCAACCACTGGATTAGGGTGACACAATGATGAATTGCCGAGGAGGTGGGAGTGGTGGTGGTAGAAATCATTCAGTTCATTAGCAAAACCAGTGTTGGATCAGCCACATGACCCTATATGCAAATCATTCGGATTCCCGTCATACAGCCCAACGGTGCATTTGATATGCAGGCACTCACGAGCCACCGTTGGGCTGTATGACGGGGAAACCGTGTGCATTTGATAAAAGGTTCAATACATTAATTATTATACATCACCAACAACGTCCCTATCTAGTGTTCACTTGTTTCTTCATGTGTGTCCCTTTCTTCTGATTACGCCGTAGCCATGGACAATCTTCATCAGGCAAGAGAACTGCAATGGCGATCACAGACTCTGAAACTAACTTCGACCGGTTCCTGAGCCGCGGGGTGCTGAGCCGCCGGCACTGCGCATCCAAAGAGAAGGAACCCTCACAGGGTCATAGCTCACGTGAGAAGGAACCCTCTGAAGAAACGACCACCTACTATCATACTGCCTATCCAATAGATACATGTAGCGACGGACATGCTCATCCTCCTCCCTGATACGGTGACGTACCTCCTCCTCGGGGGCCGGCTCCCTCTGCACCGAGCGTGGCCCACGTGACGGCCACCACAGAAGATCCGGGTCGACGATGTCACCCGTATTCCTCACCAAGCTGGGTGTCCCGGAAGGTAGCACCTCCCAGTGCCAGCCCGGTGGAGCCCAGTCCCGCACATCGCCCCTCTGGTCCAACATGGACATCGTACCCGAGAACACCTTAGTCAAAAACACCTATGTCGGGGATATGAACCCCGGATACCCCTAAGGGGACCATTTCTTCAAGAACCACATGGGCCGGCTACAGCGTGCCGCCTGAAGCCCGCCGGATAAAGCAAGCTGTTTCCTCTACCCGGAGGCGGACGGCCGGCTAGGGCAGCCGGCCTCTACCAACCGACCAGTCCGTACTGGTAGGCCCAGATCGTCCAGCCCCTGTCGGACGTTACAGCTACAATGTAATGATGATGTAGCTCCAGCCGGCTCCAGAGTAGTGATGTCATAGGGGCAATCGTGTAATCTCCTTGTAACCCAAAACCCTAGACGCTGCCTATATAAGGCGTGCATGGGCCTCCTGCGCGAGGCAGGTCGAAGAGGACACACAGATACGTAGATCATCGTCTTCCACCTCTAGCCGGCTGGACCCTTCTAGCCGGCACCACCGCCATACAGCTCCAGGAGCAACCTTTGTAGCTCGATTTGTGATCAATCAATAGAAACAAGAAGAGCAGGACGTAGGGGTGTTACCTCCACAAGGAGGGCCCCGAACCTGGGTAACTGACGTGTGTTTGCATGTTTGTTGCCCAATCCCGCGCGAGCATCCGATCGTCGCCTGCCCCATACTCTTTTCCGTCTTTGATGGATATGCCGTGCTACCCACCACGACATTTGGCGCCCACCGTGGGGCTCGCGGCGAACGGAGTCACGTTCTGCGCGGGATCCCGGACTGTGGATGGTCGGCGGATCGTCTCCGGCCTCGTGCTCTCCATCGGCTCCGTCGGCTGCGTCCTCGACAACACCAACAGCTTCGCCGACGTGGACGTCGCCAGCGGAGGAGCGGTCGTCACCCTTGGCGATTTCCACGTCTACGTCGCCGTCGCCGCTCAGGAGTACCCGGAGGTGGTCTACTCGAGCTTGGCTCCTTCGATCTTCGACGCCAGCACCTGCAACGACGACTCCGCCTTCGGCTACCTCAACTCCGGCGACGCGGACCGCGACGTCGCCAAGCTCAACGTCTACGCCGAGGTGCACATGGTCGAGCACGCGGCGGCAGGAGGCCCCGTCACCACCACCGTTCATGAAGCTGGCGAACCTTCGCGCTACCAGCGCAACCTGGAGGCCGACTTCGAGCTGCTAAGCACCCCCATCGCGCCGAGTGCTGATCCGGTCAAGGCGGCGGCTGAACTCGAGAGGATGCGGCAGCAGATCTACGACAAGGCGCTAAACCTCGCGTCGACGCAGCGCCGGCTCAGCGCCACAATTCGCGAGTACAATTCCGCACACGGCATCGAGCAGGCGGACCGCAACGCGGAGAAGCTGAATGAAGTCAGGCGCAAAGGAGGAGACCTTGGTGGCGCCATGAACCGTGCCGGCCAGGCGCATGAGCTCACCGACCTCAGCTTCCCCGAGTACAGCTGTCCTACGCAAAACATGAGGGCGGCGGAAGCAGCAGCCGCCGAGCTACCCTATCTCCAAGGCGAAGAACTACACCAACAAATGCGTCGGGTGCGGCAACTCATCAACACGGCCAACCGGCAGCAGCGAGAAACGGAGGCAACGGCGAGCAAGGGGCACCATGAGCCGCCTCCAGGCTACGATGCAGCCGGCAAGTCCAAGCAAGGCGCAGAGGCGTCATCCACGAGCCGCGGAAGGGCGAAGGACAAGCAGCCGCGAGTTCATCGCGAGGGGAGCGCGAGCTCGCATCCTCGTGATCACGGCCGTGATCCGGCTGGACGACGTGAAGACGGCAACCGGAGCGAGCCTCGAGCCGGACGGAACGTCAAGGAGCGAGTCGGCCACAAGGTCACCATCGACGAACGCCTGGGGCCGCTAGGACCTGAAACCAGCGACGACGCACGCCACCGCATCGACGTGCTCAAGCTGTCAAGCATCATCGAGGAGGAGGACATCGCTGCTCATCGCTGTTTCGGACCCCGCATCCGGAGCGAGCGATTCCCGAAGGGATTCACTCTCCCCAGGGACACACCCAAGTACAATGGCACCGCGAAGCCGGAGGACTGGCTCGCCGACTACGTCACGGCGGTCAACATCGCAGGCGGCAACAAGCGGGTGGCCGTGCGCTACGTGCCGCTCATGCTCCAGGGATCGGCACGGACTTGGCTCAACAGCCTTCCGAAGGAGAGCGTCAACAGCTGGCTGGACTTCGAGGAGGTGTTCAACCGCAATTTCACCGGCACCTACTTGCGCCCTGGCAACGCACAGCTGCTCGCGCTGTGCAAGCAGAAGGACGGCGAGTCGGACCGAGCCTACCTCACCCGGTGGACAAGCCTTCGCAACTCCTGCGAAGGAGTACTCGAGCTCCAGGCCGTCCAGTACTTCATCCAAGGGTGCCGAGACCAGACGCTGCTCAAGCACCGACTCCTGAGGAAGAGCCCGAAGACCATGGCAGAACTCATGGCAATCGCCGACGAGTACGCCACCGCCGACGCGGGCATGACCAACCCAATCCGACTCGACGAAGCCGGACGAATCATCACAACGGAGCCGGCTGCACGCCGCAGCCGGACGGAGAACCAAGACGGAGGAAAATCGACCCGGCGTGACTCCGACGCGGCCGGCAAGCGCAAGTCTGCAGACGACCGTGTCGAGTCCAAGGTCGTCGCCACGACCGAAGGAAGGCCGGCAGGAGGCTTCGACAACCGCCGCATGAGAACGAGCGGCGACATGCGCCGGACAAGGGCGAGGAACAACTACGACTACATGCTCGATCAACCGTGCCGGAACCATGGCGACCGGCCAGCAAACCACACCGTCAGGCAATGCACTCTCGGACGCCCGAGGCCGCCACCGTACGAGCGGCGAAACCCGCCTCGGGATGAAGCCAGACGGGACGATCGAGGACGCGACGACAGACGACGCGAAGACAGGGATCGCGATGATCGCCAACGCGAAGAAGAAAGGGAGCGCCTTCCAGGATCCGCCTCCAAGGGTCCAGACGGCTACCAGAATCCGGATGCCGCCTACATCGTATTCGTCAGCGAGCGCGACGACAAGCGAAGCCGGCGCGAGCGGTTCAAGGAAGTGAACGCGGTGGTTCCACCTGTCCCCCAGTACCTCAACTGGTCGCAGGAGCCGATCACGTGGGATCGCCGCGACCACCCGGAACTGATGCCCAACCCAGGCGGCTATGCTCTAGTCCTAGAGCCCATGATAATCTCCCCTACCAAGCGCGCTTGCACCTTCTCACGCGTCCTCATCGACGGAGGCAGCAGCATCAACATCCTCTACCGCGACACGCTGGAAAAGCTGGGCGTCTCCGAGTCCAGCTTGACGCCGAGCCGGACGGTCTTCCACGGCATCGTGCCGGGGCGAGCCGGTTCGTCCATGGGCCTCATTCGGCTGGACGTCCTATTCGGCACCAAGAGTAACCACCGCCGAGAGACCATCTCCTTCGAGGTGGTCAACCACTCCAGCGCCTACCACGCCATCCTCGGGCGGCCGGCGCTCGCCAAATTCATGGCGGTACCCCACTACGCTTACCTCAAGATGAAGCTACCAGGCCCACGCGGGATCATCACCGTCGCCGGAGACTATAAACGCTCCATTGCATGCGCCTCCGACAGCGCAAAGGTGGCCGAGACCATGGTCTGCAATGAGGAGATGAAGCAATTCAAGCGCAAGGCTAGCGAGGAGAAGCTGGAGATCCCCGAGTCGGCCAAGCCGGCTGGCGAGTCGAACTTTCAGGCGGCCCGGGACACGAAGAAGATCTACTTCGACGACAGCGACAAGTCCAAGTTCGTCTCCGTGGGGGCGAGCCTGGACCCCAAATAGGAAAGCGCGCTCGTCGAGTTCCTCCGTGAGAACCGGGACATCTTCGCGTGGTCCCCCAAGGACATGCCTGGTGTACCGAGGGAACTCGCCGAGCACTCTCTTCACGTCCGGCCGGATGCCAAGCCGGTAAAACAATCCCTGCGACGTTTCGCGGAAGGAAGAAGACAGCTCATAGGAGAAGAGATAGCCCGGCTACTCGCGGCCGGGTTCATCAAAGAAGTGCAACACACGGAGTGGCTAGCCAATCCGGTGATGGTGGAAAAGAAGAACAAGAAATGGCGGATGTGTATCGACTACACTCACCTCAACAAGGCTTGCCCTAAAGACCCCTTCGCATTGCCGCGCATCGACCAAGTGATCGACTCCACGGCCGGCTGCGACCTCCTCTCCCTCCTCGACGCCTACTCCGGCTACCACCAAATTCCGCTGAACCCGGACGACCAGCTCAAGACCGCCTTCATCACCCCATACGGCCCGTACTGCTACACCACCATGCCGTTCGGCTTGAAGAACGCGGGAGCAACATACCAGCGCTGCATGCAGAAATGCCTGCACGACCAAATCGGTCGCAACGCGCACGCCTACGTCGACGACGTCGTCATCAAGACCAAGGAGAAGCACACCCTCCTCCTCGACCTCAAGGAAACCTTCGACAACCTCCGCCGCTTCCAGATGAAGCTCAACCCGGAGAAATGCGTGTTCGGCGTTCCAGCCGGACAGCTACTCGGCTACCTTGTGTCGGCACGAGGGATCGAGGCCAACCCGGAGAAAATCGCCGCCATCGACAACATGCGACAGCCGAGAAGCGTCAAGGACATCCAGAAGTTCGCCGGGTGCCTAGCTTCCCTCAGCCGTTTCATCAGCCGGCTCGGGGAGAAGGCTCTCCCGCTCTACCACTTACTGAAGAAAACGGACAAGTTCGTCTGGAGCGACGCGGCCGACGCCGCCTTCAAGGAACTCAAGCGGGCGATGACCACCACCCCAGTCCTAGCACCGCCGACTCCAAAGGAGCCCATGCTCATGTACATCGCCGCCTCCAATCGAGTCGTCAGCGTGGTCCTAGTGGTGGAACGAGACGAACCCGGCAAGCAGCGGCCGGTTCAGCGGCCAGTCTACTACCTCAGCGAGGTGCTCTCGCAGTCAAAGCAAAACTACCCGCACTACCAGAAGCTCGTATACGGCGTGTACATGGCCACGAAGAAGCTGAAGCATTACTTTCAAGAGCACCCGATCAAAGTGATAAGCGACGCGCCGCTTGCCGAGATCATAGGCAACAAGGATGCAACCGGCAGAGTTGCGAAATGGGCGATCAACCTGACGGCGCACGGAGTCGAGTACGACAAGAGAACAGCGATCAAGTCGCAGGAGCTGGCAGACTTTCTCGCCGACTGGACGGAGACGGACCACGTACCGCCGCCACCCGGCTCCGGCGAGCATTGGCTCATGCATTTCGATGGATCCAAAAGATACTGGGGACTCGGCGCCGGAATCGTCCTCACCTCACCCAAGGGGGGCCGACTCGAATACGTTCTACAGATCCACTTCACGGCGTCCAACAACGTAGCCGAGTATGAAGCCCTCGCACACGGCCTCAAGCTCGCCAAGGCCATGAACATCAAGCGAATCCTCTGCTACGGCGACTCCGACTTGGTGGTCCAGCAGACCACTGGTCATTGGGACGCCAAGGACCCCAACATGGCCGCCTACCGCTTCTTCGTCCAGCAGCTCGCGGGATACTTCGAAGGATGCGAGTTCCACCACATCCACCGCTCCAACAACGAGGCGGCCGACACCCTGGCAAACATTGGCTCTCTTCGCGAGGAAATCCCACCCGGCGTCGCCCTCGAGAAGCTCTACAAACCATCCATCACGCCGTGTCCCGGCTCCGATTCCATCCGGATGCCGCCTGACACGGAGTCGGCTGGGCCGGCTCCAGGCGAGACGGAGCCCGTCGAGGTCCTCGTCATCGAAGCGGCTCCACCATGGACCCAACCCTTCCTCGCCTACCTCGCCAACAACGAGCTCCCGGCGGACGAGCTCATCGCCAGGCAAATCAAACGCCGGGCAAGTGCTTACACCATCATCAACAACGAGCTATACAAGCGCAGCGTATCCGGAATGTTCCAACGTTGCGTGAGCCAAGAAGAAGGAAACAGGATCCTCAAGGAGATCCATCAAGGCGAATGTGGCCATCACGCATCCTCAAGGGCAATTGTGGCCAAGGCATTCAGGCACGGGTTCTACTGGCCGACTGCGCTGGCGGACGCGAACCAGCTGGTCCGACTCTGCAACGGCTGCCAACGATTTGCAACGCAGAAGCACACGCCGGCTTCGGCACTCAAGACAATTCCCATCACCTGGCCGTTTGCCGTCTGGGGACTCGACATGGTGGGACCACTGAGGAGATCCAGTGGAGGCATGACACACCTGCTGGTAGCGGTCGACAAGTTCACGAAATGGATTGAAGCCAAGCCGATCAAGAAACTGGATGGACCAACGGCAGTCAAGTTCTTCAAAAGCATCATCTACCGCTTCGGCTACCCCAACAGCATCATCACGGACAACGGGACAAACTTCGTCAAGGGAGAATTCGCCAAGTTCTGCGGCAGGACCGGCATCCGGCTCGACGTGGCCTCCGTCGCACACCCGCAGTCGAACGGGCAAGTCGAGCGAGCAAACGGCCTCATCCTATCCGGCATCAAGCCTCGGCTGCTCGAACCGCTCGAGCGGGCAGCCGGCGCGTGGGAAGAAGAGCTGCCCCCGTCCTCTGGAGCCTAAGGACGACGCCGAATCGCTCAACCGGTTTCACCCCCTTCTTCCTCGTCCATGGGGCGGAAGCCGTCATGCCAACGGACATCGAGCACGACGCACCCCGGATCGTGCTGTACACGGAAGCGCAAGCTAAGCAAGCCTACGAAGACGGCATGGACCTGCTCGAGGAAGCACGTCAACTTGCCGAATCAAGGTCGGCAATGTACCAGCAACAGCTACGCAACTACCACAGCCGGCGCATCAAGAACGTCCACTTTCGAGAAGGCGACCTCGTGCTCCGGTTGATCCAGGACACCAAAAACATGCACAAGTTGTCATCGCCGTGGGAAGGACCATTCATCGTCAGCAAAGCGCTCATCAACGATGCCTACTACCTCATCGACGCCCGCGAGCACAAGAAGGACACGATGGACAAGGAAGGCGATGAAACGGAAAGGCCATGGAACGCGGCACTCTTGCGTCGATTCTACACTTGAGAAAGTACAATGTATGTATCACCTATGCTATCAATAAAGAAACGAGAATGATGAGCACATGAGCAATTTTTCGCAACTTTTTCTGCATTTTCTAACCGGCTCTTCCGGCAGCCGGCAAGCTTGCCTTTAGCGGCCGTGTAGCGTGACTAACCCCTAAACGGCTAACTCTTCGAATCCGGTTAAGGCCGGCAAGAGAACAAGCTGGAGGGGGCAAACAACGTGAAAAACGCATAAAGGGAAGTCCTGCCGGCTGAAGTAACGTTCTTCTGCAAACTCGGCCAAGCCGGCAGTCGGCAATCACTTCTCCGACTACGGATGACTAACTGCACAATGCTAAACGGCTAACTCTTCGAATCCGGTTAAGGCCGGCAAGAGAATAAGCTGGAGGCGGAGTGTATGCGAAAGACGTAAGAAGTAGAAGTGGTTACCGGCTGAGAAAACTCTGGCCTAACAAACCGGACCCTAGCGTTGTAGTAGTGTGCATGATCCCGCTAGACGGTGAAGTGCACACGAACGGCGACGGGAAAGGCTACAGGCGAGTGTAAAGTTGAGTTAAGCACAGTAAAGGTATACTCCATGATCATAACAGCAAACTAATCGCTTCGTCATTTTCATTTCACGCGTGAAAACGCCGCCAACCGGCTTCGAGAGCCCAACCCGGACACAGGCACGACAAACAGGAAATGAAAATTGCGTACAAGTAAACAAACTCAGGAACAAGAGCAAGTAGCATTAAACATAAAGGGCGAGGCATTACAGATGAAGGCTAAACAACAAGGCAAAAGAGGAAGGTCCACAGGCGGATCCTCCCCGCGCAACTACAAGGTGGAGCCGGCAGAGCTCCCTAAGCGGCAACCGTCGCCTTCCCGGATCCGCCGATCCTCTTGCCGGCCCAGTGCTTGATGCAGAGGGTGCCGTCGAACACCTTCACGAAGAAGACGCCCTTGTCACGTCGGAGGCGGAAGCAGAGGATGAAGCCGGCTTCGAGCTCGTAGAAGTCGGCGAACTCGTCCCAGCCCCTGACGAACTCCACCCGGTTGACGACAGCATTGCCAACCGCCTGGGAGGTGAACCGGACGGTTGCATCCCAGGGACCCTGGGAGGCACCCTCACGGAAGAGCTTGAACTTGAAGTGGCCAACGCCTGGCAGCGCGTCGGCGAGGGCGTCGGGAAGCCTCTGCACTGGCCCAGTAACTGGCGAGTGCAGGATCAGGAGAAACTCCCCGATGGGGAACACACCCCAAGCCGGACGCCGCGGATTCTCCAGCGAGTCGGAAGAAGCGGAAGACAGCTCCGCGCTCTCTTCCTCGTCGTCAGCGACGGCAGACGGAGCGTATTTAGGAATCGGGTCGAAGCCCGGAGGTGGAAGAACAGGGGCGGCTTCCTCCTCGCTCGATGTGTCGTCAAGAACAAGGAGTTGCTTGCCACGACCGGCGACGATGCTGATGCCGCCACCGGCGGCACCCGCACTCCTCACGCCAGCACGGCCGCCGCCCTTGACGCGGCCAGCAATGCTACCGGTGGCAGCGGAGGCGACCGCTTTCCCTCGCCCTCGGCCGCCGCTCTTGGGGGGACGACCGCGAGGACGCTTCGCCGGAGGAGCAGCGAGGGGTCTCCTCGGCGACAGCGTCCATGGGCTCAGACTTCACCATGCTGAGATGAGCAAGGAAACAAGAAGAGGAAGGCGAAGAGGAAGCAAAGAAGGCGCGAGTGAAGGAAGAAGGAAGAAAACGGTCAAGATTTATAGCACAAACAAGGGACAACGTGGGAGACCCAACCGTCGCCCACGATCCCACGATCTACACGTGGCGACGAAACAGTTGACGGGACCCTTCAGTAACTGCAACCGGGTCCACGCGCGGAAGCCAAGGAGACAAGCCCAAGCCGGCAAAAGATACCCGGGGGCTGCGCACCCGCCAAGGCGGCTGCCCAGACCCGGACGAATATAAAAATCACCCCGAGTCATGGACTCGGGGGCTGCGAAGCCGTCAGCCGGCAAAAGATACCCGGGGGCTGCGCACCCGCCAAGCGGCTGCCCAGACCCGGACGAATATAAAAATCACCCCGAGTCATGGACTCGGGGGCTGCGAAGCCGTCAGCCGGCAAAAGATACCCGGGGGCTGCGCACCCGCCAAGCCGGCTGCCCAGACCCGGATGAATATATAAAAACACCCCGAGTCATGGACTCGGGGGCTGCGAAGCCGTCAGCCGGCAAAAGATACCCGGGGGCTGCGCACCCGCCAAGCCGGCTGCCCAGACCCGGATGAACATATAAAAATCACCCCGAGTCATGGACTCGGGGGCTGCGAAGCCGTTAGCCGGCTAAAAGATTCCCGGGGGCTGAGCACCCGGCAAGCCGGCTGCTCAGACCCGGACGTATATCTAAATCACCCCAAGTCACGGACTCGGGGGCTGCACGATATAACGACGACAGAAGACAAGCGATAAGCAGGAAACGTAAAATTTCGACCCGGCTAGATGCTCAAGCCGGCCCAAAATTCGGGGGCTAGGGATGGTGATAATCATCACCAAAAACAAGCACGAGTTATAGCACAGAGGCCCAGCAGTCACAGAGAAAAGACACTCACGATGACAGACCATGGCAGGAAGCAGAATAGCAAATTTTTACATGATGACCTTCAAAGGTGTCCAAAATAACAAGGCAGTTAATGTGGCAAGGCAGTTAACGGCACAGAATAACAATTACACCCGGCATCCCGGGGAGATGAACGAATCAAACGGTAGCGGCGTCAGTAGCGGCAGCAGCGTCGCCGGCTCCAGCATCTTCAGTCGGCTTCGGCGTCGAAGATGGCTCGGCAGGTACCAGCGCCGTCAAGTCAACCGCCTCGGCAATCCGCTTGGAAGCCTCGGCAATTTCTGGACGCAAGCTCGCGAAGGACGTCCCGTCGCGGAAGCCGTCCATCAGCCTGCTCGTCTGCAGGCCAGGGTACCACGACTTCACCACGGCCAGGGCCATGTCGGAACCTCCGCGCGCCGCCATCTCCACTTGATCGTTGATGCCGGCAGGCGCTCCTTCGAGCCGGGCGCATAGGTCGTGGAGAGTAGCCGGCAAGGGAGTGTCCGGCCACAGATTCTCAAGCACGCCTCTGCCGCCTCCTTCAGCCGCTTGAATTCCTGGCCGAGTCGCAGAAGCGGGAAGCGGTAGTCGGAGAAGACCCGGCAGCGGCACCAGAAGATTCCGGTCGAGAGCGAGCCGAGGCAGCGTCTTGTTGGAGTTGCGCATCCACCTCGGGATAGAGGCCTGCAGTTCAAATCAGTAAGGCCGGGTAGAAGACCTAAAGCAAGAAACCAAGGAGAAAGGAGACTTCACTTACCGAGGATCAGCTCGTTTACGCCCTCAACCTCCTTGACCAGGCCGCTCACCAGCTGTTCATGCTCAAGCTCTCGCGCCTTGACCTCCTGGACGAGCTTGTCGTTATTCTCGACGGAAGCCTGCAGCAGGTCCTTCAGCTTGGCCGCGTCCCCGCGGAGAGATTCGACCTCGCCTTGCCTCCGACGCTCGGCCTCCCGCAGTTTTGCCGCCTCCTCGTCCAGCCGGACGACCTCGAGGCGGCGCTCTTCTAATGCCTTCTCCGCCGCTTGGAGATCGGCCTTGGACAAGGCCAAGGCGGCATCCTTCTCCTTCAGTTGCCTCTCCAAGCCGGCGCGGGAGGTGGAGTCACCTGTGGAGATCAAGTCACCGTCAAGCCAAGACATGCAAGAGAAAAGGGCAGAACGGCAGGACAAAGTGCGGAAAGAAAAAGGGAGCCAAACCTTTGGCCGCCTCAAGCTCCCGCTTGAGCAATGTCGCCTCCTTATTCGCCGCGGCAAGGCCTTGCTCCATGGAGGAGCAGAGCAATGTCACGTTGGCCAAGTTCTCCCTGGCCACCCGCTCCGCCAGTTCGGCGAGGGGAAATTTTCCCGACGCATCGGGCCGAGCCGGCACCGGTCCGGAGTACGTCGGAGAAGACACCAAGTTGATTGGCGAGGGCCGGGGAGCGAAGGCCGTCGCTTCCGCGATGGCTTATCCTTGGCTGTCACGGCCACCGTCAACGAAGGAGTGGGGAAGGCGGTATACCCAGCCCCGACGCCGGGCTGGGGAACCACCTGAAAAGCGCCCACTGGCGTCTCGGCGTCTCCACCTGAAGCCGGAGGGTTGAAGTCGACCACAATGGGGGCCGCCTCCGCCAGCACTCGGCTGGCCGCCTCCGTCGTCTTCGCCTCCGAAGGCGGATCAGCCGCCTCCGCCAGCACTCGGCTGGCCGCCTCCGTCGTCTTCGCCTCTGAAGGCGGATCGGCCGCCTGCGCCACGGGGACCTCGGTGACAGGCACCGAAGTCGACTCCTTTACAGCGACGACTGCCGTCTCCGTTATAGGGAGCGGTGCCCTACGAAACAAGGAAGGCGTCACCATCGAGTGCAAGTTGCGAAGATTCCACCACAAGACAAGGACTTACCCGACGCACGAGCCCAGCGCCTTGGCCGTCCTCCTCTTCGTACGCTTTGGTGGGGGAGGAGGCACGGCGTCGGACGGGCGCTTCACGCCTCCGGAAGGCACATCGCCGCCTTTCGCCGGGACGACAGGGTCCTCGACCGGCCGCTCCGTGCGAGCCGGCACCACCTTGGCCCCGGCAGAGGCCTTTGCGGAATCGCCGGCTTCCGTGCCCGCTGCCGCCTTCTCCTCGGCCGCCTTGGCAGCCGCTGGTTGCCTTGCAGCCGCCTGGGCATCCATCGATGCCCGGATCGAGTCCGCCTGCGCCAGCTCCGCGTAAATAGCCTTCTCCATATCATCAATACCCGAGTCATGGCCAAGAACAAAAGGAGGAGAAAGATTAACCACCTGGGCGCGGGTCTTGCCGGCGGCGGGTTCGGTCCTCTCCGCGTCCGCCGCCTTCGTCCCCTCCTCGTCCTCCCTCGAGGCCAGCAGCTGCTCCACAGTAAAATCAGCATCAGATGCTCCTAAGGCTAAGACTGCCTGCGCCGTCCGAGCATAAAACTCCCTCTCCAAGTCATCCGGATTCGAATCGTAAATAAAATCACCACCTAAAGCAGGACCAATCACCTCGTTTTTGGCCCCACCAGTCTGGGCCTCCTCCTCCGCCATTCTGGCGCCGACCTCAGCCCGGACGTCGGCCATGATCTCGTCCGCCCTGGCCTCGGTCTCAGACGTCTCCGCCCTCGTTCTTCCGGCTGGCGACAGGCCGCCTGTGGTAGGCCGGGAAGACGTCGAAGCCCGCTTTTTGGCGGAATGCACGCCTCGCTTCTCAAATGCGCCCTTCCGCTTGGGCGGCGCGGTATTCGCATCGACATCGGCGGCCGACTTCGACCGCCTCTCCTTCACGGTCCGCCGGGGGAGGACCACCTTCTTCCGCGCCGCCGCCTCCAACTCCTTGGTCCGGCGGGTGGATATCGCCGGCTTGGAGGCTGGCACGGAGGAAGAACCCTCTGAGTCCGGTTCAGAGCCAGTGGAGAGATCTACTACGACACGCGCAACATCGTCAGCCTGCCCGGCGACCCCGGGCCCAGAAGACTTACCACGGGACGACGAAACCGGAGGCGGATCGTCATGCTCGAGGTCCTCGTCCCGGTAGGCGGCCGAGTCGGAGTCGGCGCCGGTAGCAGGGGCCGGGCTCGTTGCAGTCCGGGTGGCGTCATCATCGCCCCCATCATCGTCGCCGGCATCAGCACCTCCACCCGACGACTCGGTGGTGTCGCCGCGTGTTCCCGCGACGACACGGGCATCGCCGCCGGATTCGCCTCCAGCGGCAGTGTCCGCACCTCCACCCGCCGCCTGCTCCTCGGCGGCGCTATCCTCCTCCAGCATGGCCGTCTGCGCCGCAGAAAGGGGACCCTGGACATCAGGCTCGAAGACTACTTCAAAATCTTCAACCATCTGGACCTCGCAAAGCTACCCGGCAAGCCGGCTAGATCAGGCGGCAGCCGGAAAGGGAATCGGAAGCAAAATGAGAAGGGAAGAAGCTAACCTCAGGAGCGCGGTCCGAGCGGGTGAAGGGATCGAGCCCGAAGTCCCAATCATCCTCAAGCCTGTCGGTGATGAGACGGGAAACCCACCCGCTTAATCCCTCCTGCGTCGGGATGTTCAAGGAAGCACAAGTGGGATCCCGGACGCCGGAGTAGAAGCACATCTTGTGCGAGCGCTCCTGCAGCGGGAACATCCGCCTTGTCGTCCAGGCCATGGTCAGGTCCCTGGACGTCAGGCCGTCTGCCACCAGCTTCTCCAGGCGGGCGAACAGGGTGGCCTGCAGATTCTCGTCGACTGCCGGCTTCCGGCTCCAGGACCTGTCCGCCGGACGCGTATTGGCGAAGGCGGGGAGTTTGATCCGGTCAACCTCAGTGGCGTTCTTGACATAGAAGTATGTATTCTGCCACTTCTTGATGGATTCGGGCAGATGGATCTTGGGGAACGGCGTGTTCTTCGCGCTGATGGACACGCCGCCGCAGTCCCGTTGCAGCCCAGCGGACACCTGGGACCGCAAGAAGAAGAACATGCCGAAGAGCTCCATACTGGGCCAAATGCCCAAATACGCTTCGCACAGCGTGACGAAGCAGGACAACTGCGTGATGCAGTTTGCCCCTAGATGGTGAGGCTGCAGCCCGTAAAAATGCAGAAACTCGTTGAAGAACGAGCTGACGGGGAGCCCCAACCCCGCTCCACATGCGTGTAGAACATGACAAACTCATCCGGTTTGGGCTCGGCGAGATCTCTCCAGGAGGCGGGGCGCGAGCCTCCACATCGCCGCTCTTCCCCATGGACCCGTTCCGGTGAAGCTTCAGAAGGAACTTATTGTCGATGGTGGAACCCATCCAGGCACCCGTGCCGCCATTGAAGATCTGTTGCCCGTGGTGAAGGAGGCGGAAGCGGGAGTGACGAGACGGAGAAATCGGCAAGAAGCAGGAGGAGCAAGAACTGGCGAAGAAGACGAAGCGGGAGAGAGGAGCGAAAGTTCTGAGCCTTCCCCCTCTTTTCCCCTTTAAAAGCGGGGCAGGCGGAACCGCACCGCTCCACGCGCCACGTGGGGCGCGGGCAGGCCGTGCCGTCCGCAAACGATCCCACTAACAGGCAGTTGCCACAGACGATCCAGTCCGCCGAAGACCGAAGCGACGTGCCCCTGACATCGGGCAGAGCGCAACCGTCACGACCAAGCGGCGAAACGTGGCTGACGCATGCCACGACCCACGATTCCCAAGACATCCAGACTACCGGAGACCGGCTACCCCAAGCCGGACGGTCCGCCTCCGGTCGCCATCACCTTAACCGGCAGGCCTCAAGCCGGACGACTTCAACTACATCGACAAACAAAACATTGAAGCTCGAGAAGTCTACCCGGCAAGCCGGCAAGACTCCACGATCTCGGGGGCTAGTGTCGGGGATATGAACCCCGGATATCCCTAAGAGGTACCATTTCTTCAAGAACTGCAATGGGCCGGCTACAGCGTGCCGCCTGAAGCCCGCCGGATAAAGCAAGCCGCTTCGCTCTACCCGGAGGCGGACGGCCGGCTAGAGCAGCCGGCCTCTACCAACCGACCAGTCCGTACTGGTAGGCCCAGGATCGTCCAGCTCCTGTCGGACGTTACAGCTACAATGTAATGATGAGATAGCTCCAGCCGGCTCCAGAGTAGTGATGTCATAGGGGCAATCGTGTAATCTCCTTGTAACCCAAAACCCTAGACGCTGCCTATATAAGGCGTGCATGGGCCTCCTGCGCGAGGCAGGTCGAACAGGACACACAGATACGTAGATCATCGTCTTCCACCTCTAGCCGGCTGGACCTCTCTAGCCGGCACCACCGCCATACAGCTCCAGGAGCAACCTTGTAGCTCGATCTGTGATCAATCAATAGAAACAAGAAGAGCAGGACGTAGGGGTGTTACCTCCACAAGGAGGGCCCCGAACCTGGGTAACTGACGTGTGTTTGCATGTTTGTTGCCCAATCCCGCGCGAGCATCCGATCGTCGCCTGCCCCATACTCTTTTCCGTCTTTGATGGATATGCCGTGCTACCCACCACGACATGATGTAAATAGTAAAGGTCGGAAGCTCTAGCTTATGAAGACTCATGTTTTGTCTTGCCTGTGTCAGCTTCCATCTCCCGATGTTGCTACTCGTATCCATTCCCCCGTCTATGAACGACATAAAAAAGAAGTACCATTCTTTCTCAATACTAGATTCCCTTATCCAGTGCAAGATGAAGGGATGGCTTTAGTGCTCGGAGGGCAGAACCTGTCTGTCAATTGGGCCCGATCTTGCTAATAAGAAGCATCAATAGAATGGAGTGGAGAACGCATAGACTCACATCCCCAGCCTTACAGTAGACAAGGTTGTCAGATCCACGGCTCTGCTATTGGAAGCACTACAACGGATATCATACTTCATGGGCGAGGGGAGGATAAGTATGACATGCCGATACCAACTATAATTCAAATCTGTATGCCAAGAGTTTGATCAACTTATTCAGGTGGCCAGATAGAAGTTTTTAGAGAAAATGGAGCCGGGTTTCCCTTTTTCCCAAGGGGAGACTGTGCCTATGGCCTCTCTTTCTTAACGCTTACCAGCGTCTTGACTATCTCATCGAAGAGTGGTCTAGTCATGCCTCGGATTCTTGCTTCAGCAGGAAAGAGTGGCAGAACTGACTCACAAGCAGGCGGACAAGCGTCGTTCTGAACACCATTCTCGAATCCATCCTTGCAATACCTCGCTCTAACAACTTTATCTGGAGATAGTCCTACTTTCTTTAATTCTGGAAGATACCGACGAAGATACCGGCGAACCACTCAGACAATTCGCCAGTGGTAGGTGGCCCTTTAGGGTTTGCCCGAACCCGCGCTTACCACTGGCGCGTTGGGTGCTCTGTTCGCCAGTGGTACTCGCCTTACCACTGGCGAACATGAAATCATGTTCGCCAGTGCTATTTACCGCTGGCGAATGTTATTTCCAGGTTCGCCAATGAGGCCCCGGCGGCCATAGCCCTTTTCCTACTAGTGCAGACCGGCCTCCAGCCCGGCCTAGGCCGGCCACCAGGCCGAACCCCAGGCAGAAGCAGCCGGCCTCCAACCCGGCCTAGGCCGGCCTCCCGCATCCTCCCATCGTACCCCTTCGTGGCTAGACTATAAATACCTCCCACCTCCCTCAGATCTAGGGTTAGACTAAGAATAGAGAAGAACTAGAGCTAGTGCTCCCCCTCCCCTTGTGGGATTCAAGGCCTCCTCTTGTGAAGAAAATCCCCATGGGATTCAAGACCTCTCCTTGTATGCGTATCTTGGAGTGACTCAAGGCCCCTCTTTGCGCGGCGTCTCTCTCGTGTGTGATTCTACTTCACCGTCTCTCACTCACGAGATTCTACCTCGCGCTCATCGATCTTTCACATAGGGATTCTACCTCGCGGTCTCTCCCTTGTGTGACTCTATTGGACCGGTTGGACCGACCGGTGAGGGCAACGTGTCAATTGTATCGGGTTTTGGGTTCTTGTGTTCTTCGTGTTCTTAATGTTCTTGCGTGCGTTCGTCCCCTCGTTCATCAATCCGTGAAGATCGGGCCACCCTAGAGGGCTTAGCCCGCATCACGTACGAAGCTACAAGACTGTGTCACAAAAACAAGCGAGACACCGTCGAAGCACGACATGGACTCCGAGACAACCCTAACCAATGCAACCTTCCCCACGAGCCTAAGAGTCGGCGAATCAAAGGCGGGATTTGGCTGGACTCGGGGAAGGTGTAGACTAAGATGCATCTGTGATTTGGTACATGCATAATGTCCCACAAGGGGCTGATGCTAGGGTTCGGCCTTCCAGCACTGCCCTGCTGCTATCCATATCGTCAGCATATGTTGCGGCCTGCGTCCCCTTCTCACGCATCTCCATAGTTCCACGATGCGTCTCTTCCTGCAACAAGTGCAGGCAGCCGGTCCAGTAGGCCTACAAGCTTGGCATTGCCAACATCGCCGGCGGTTGTGCTTGCGCCTTCTACTCCGGCAATCAGCTTTGTCGCTTTCTATGCCTCATCATTTGTGTTACATGGGAGGCGCATATCAGAATAATGAGAAAAATCAATCACAACAACACCACCGAGATTCTGTAACACGGTAGGTTAGGTGTAGGAGTCGAACATTTGTAATTTGAACCTTATATATAAAGGAAAAATGGGTAGTAAAAACAAACTAGATGCAAACTGGTAGGTTAGACACGAGATTACATTGGAGGGTGGTTCGGTGCCCATAGCAGGGGCGACGGACCGGTGTGGCGGTCGTTATCATGATGTGTATGTCTACCTCGGTGGGCTTGTCGTGAGTGGTATTGTTATTAGTACATGGGAAGGAGCGCCCATTAAGTATGCCCCATGAATGTTGACGTTGATCGTCGAACCGTTAACCAATCTTGGTGGCGTTGTTGCGATTGCTTGCACACGGTAGATCGATATGTGCCCCTGACGATAACAAGTGGTATTAGAGCCTGGATTAGAGGCTGCATAAGATTGTTGGATTGGTGGCGAGTTAGGTGGCATGAAATCCGACAAGCTTGGTGACGCAAGCTAGTAGATCAGATGGTGGCGTTCAGAGACTCCATCAACTTGATTGCGAGGCAGATCCAGATAGAAGTTATTAGCAGGAAAATCGGAACATCGTTGTAGACATGCAATTAAGGATCTCAGCGAGATTGAAAAAGAAGGGATGAGAAGAAGACAAGGTTTTGGTTCCCGAAAGAAAAAAACCCTGAGGGGGCTCGGAATTCTCGGTTATCGTGAAATCCCAAATTTAAAAATCAAATTTTGAACTCAAAATTTCACCACAACTGCTTATTACGTTTTAAACTCGAAAAAATGCATGTATTAGCGTAACACAGTGTGTTGCTGCTTTCACATACCACTTATCAGCGCCGGGGTTCGAGAGCCATCAACCGATATGTTTTGCATTTGACATGTATATGTATTGATCAGATCTCATACAACGTCCAATCCTCAAAACAAAAATAGTCAAAGCTGAAACTCAAACCGGGGACATGTGACATAAGTGTTGGAACTATCATTTATCTATATTATCGTGCTTAAATTGAATAAAGATAGGTAATTTTTCTCAATCGGTTTTCTGAGGATGCTCGGATATCCGGTTACCGAGTGGTAACTGGATTTAATAACCGGTAACTAATAGGGCGTCATTACCTGACGAACCTGCGATAGGGCGTGCAAACATCTGGCCAAGGCCTCGTCATCGTCATCGGTATAGATCTCTTGTGAGCGAGAAACCCTGGTTGGATGGTAGGGTGGTTGTACCCTCAACCCATCAAAGTTTAAGTGTCGGATTTGACACTAGTATATAAGCGGAATATTTTTTAGTACGAGGCGATGTTTCCGTCGATTGCATGTGGTAAGAGGATCTCCACGGGGGGTCGTAAAAGGGCCTGTAAAGCTCTTTTGGGGCGCCAAACAGAAAAACATGCTGTAAAACAAATATTTTGGGGGAACTTGCTCAACCCTCTAGGGGTGGCATATCAATCATATATATAGGGGGTACAATGTACCAATACAGGAGTTCAATACAACGACCACATACGGTCAATACAAATATACAGCTATACAAATCTAACACCCTTCCTCAATCTCAACTCACTCCTGAAGCATCTAGAAGGTTGAGATTGCGCCTACAGACCTCAAACATAGGTGAAGGTAGAGGCTTGGTGAAGATGTCTGCAAGTTGATCTTTTGAAGAGATAAACCTGATATGTAGTAGCTTCTATGCAACACGTTCCCTCACAAAATGATAGTCAATCTCAATGTGCTTGGTCCGTGCATGGAACACCGGATTCGACGATAGAAACGTAGCACAGATGTTATCACACCAAAGGACCGAAGGATGCGGCTAGGGAACTCCCAGCTCCCGAAGTAGGGACTCAACCCATCTAAGCTCGGCAGTTGCATTAGCAACAGCCTTGTACTCGGCCTCTATACTGTTGCGGGAGACAGTGGCTTGCTTGCGTGCACTCCAGGCGATCAAATTAGGACCCAAGAACACAGCATATCTCCCTGTAGAGCGCCTGTTGTCTGGACACCCAGCCCAGTTAGGATCAGAGAATGCAAAGAGAACTCCGGACGAACTGGGGCGCAGGTGGAGACCAAAAGAGACAGTGAGATGCACATAACGTAGAATGCGTTTGACAGCAGACCAGTGCACGTCATTAGGTGCATGAAGATATTGGCACACCCTGTTGACTGCAAAGGAGAGATCCGGACGCGTGATCGTCAGATACTACAGTCCACCAACAATACTCTGATACTCAGTCGCATCCTCAGGAGACAGAAGAGTACCAGCAGAGGCTGAAAGCTTGTTAGTGGAGGACATGGGCGTGGGCGGCCGTCTTGCACTTGAGCATACCAGCACGGCGCAAGAGATCAGGAGAGTACTTCTTCTGTGTGAGGGTCAAGCTGCCACTAGACTGATGAGCAACCTTAATACCCAGGAAGAAGTGAAGCTATCCCAAATACTTAACTGCAAAGTCTTTGCCAAGCGCAGCAACAAGAGCATCGGCAGCCGTTGGAGAAGAAATGACCAGGATTATGTCATCCACATACACAAGCAAGTACATGGTCACACTCGGGCGCTGAAATAGGAATAGGGAAGTGTCAGCCGTCGAAGGAACGAAGCCATGAGCACGGAGAGCTGAAGCCAAACGAGCGTGCCAGGCACGAGGCGCCTGCTTCAGACCATAGAGCGCCTTCGTCAGACGACAAAGATGATGAGGCTGAGTGTGATCAACAAATCCAGGTGGCTGCCGCATATAGACTTCTTCTTCAAGCAGCCCGTGAAGAAAAGCATTCTGCACATCAAGCAGGCGGAGAGACCACCCATGAGAGACCGCCAAAAACAGAAGAAGCCGAATAGTGGTGGGCTTGACAACGGGGCTAAAGGTATCCTCATAGGCCAGTCCATATCGCTGTTTAAAACCCTTAGCCACAAGACGCGCTTTGTAGCGCTCAATAGAACCATCAGCATGTTTCTTCACCTTAAAGACCCACTTCGAATCAATGATGTTGATGCGAGGTGGAGGGGCAACAAGTGTCTAGGTCTCATTCTGCATCAGAGCCTGATACTCTTGTTCCATAGCAAACCTCCAGTGCGGGATACTCATAGCGGCTTGATAACTGCGCGGTTTAGCGGTTGGATCTTCCACGGAATGGGCCATGCAAGCAGTCAAGTAGGTGACGGTGCCATCAGTGCGCTCCTTAGGACAAGCAATGCCGCTGCGATTGCGTGTGTGCGGACGCCGTGGCGTAGCGAGCACAGGAGCAGGCGGGACATCAGGAGGCGCAGAAGTAGGCAAGGTCGGCATAGAGGATGCCAGCGATGAAGGGTCGGGCAACGACGGGCTGGGCGATGGTGGCCCAGGCGGTGATGGCCCAGGAGAGTGGGAGACATAGAGCCGTGCGCTGCCGACCCAGGCGACATAGGCGGCACTGAAGCACGTGCGGGCCACGTGGGCAACGACGGGGGCGAGGCCGGGTGCACGGGCGGCGACATGGGCCGCTTGGGTGACGTCGTCGCATGCGCCGGCCCAGGCGCATGGGCAGGCGAAGCGCCAGGAGCGACGTCGAAGGCGGGAGGCGGTGCATGTGCATGCACCGGCCGATCGAAGTGAGGAGGCAGGGGTACATCCGACATCAGTTCCAAGCGAGCACCGCATCTAGTTCGTGCACCATGATTAGGTAACAACAAAGGCGAGTATGCAACATCTTCAAATTGGCCAGGCAAAGTAGGAGATGAATGCAAAGATGGAGCTGTGGTGGATGGCTGTGGCATGGCGGAAAAAGGGAAAACATTCTCATCGAAGACAACATCACGAGATATGTAGACATGATTTGTTGGCACATGGAGGCACTTGTAGCCTTTATGGAGAGAACTATACCCTCAAAAAAAAATTTCGACCGAAACTCTAGTTTGCGGTTATTATATGGATGAAGATGAGGGCAACAGGCGCAGCCGAACACCTTAAAAAAATGTATAATTAGGGGTTTCATGCAAGAGAAGCTCAATAGGAGTTTTCATATTAAGGTCACGCGTAGGTAATCGGTTAATGAGAAAACACGCGGTGGCAAAGGCATCACTCCAAAAGCGAAAGGGGTACAGAAACATGAGCAAGAAGTGTGAGGCCGGTCTCAACTACATCGCGATGTTTGCGCTCAACGGCGCCATTTTGCTGATGTGTATGTGGGCATGACAAGCGATGAGAGATCCCAAGCTTATTAAAGAACGCATTGAGGTTGCAATATTCGCCCCCCAATCCGACTGGACATGAATAATCTTATGCTTGAGAAGACGTTCAACATGCAATTGAAACTGAAGAAATATATCAAACACATCAGACTTACGCTTAATAAGATAGTAGTTGTGACCACTAATAGAGGTTTGTGCTGGACCCCACACATCTGAAAACACAAGTTCAAGAGGACTCTTTACTTCTCTAGTACATGAAACAAATGGTAGTTGATGGCTTTTGCCTTGTTGACAGGCATCACACACTGACATCTCTTTATTGCTAGACTCTAATGGCAGCTCATGACGGTGGAGAATATGGCGAACGATGGGGGTGGCGGGGTGACCAAGGCGAGAGTGCCACTGGGATGGCAACACACGAACACCGCTGAAGACGCACGGGGCGGATGGATCCTCCAAACGGTACAAGCCTTGGCTCAAGCGGCCACTAAGCAGGACGTCCCGGGTTGCTCGGTCCTTAACAAAAAGATCAAAAGGGTGAAATTCACATAGGACATTATTATCAAGGGTGAGCTTGGGAACAGATAAAAGATTGCGAGTAACCGAGGGAACCCGTAAAATATTATGAAGATGAAGCTGCCTAGAGGGATGACTAGTGAAAAGAGATGCTTGGCCAATATGAGAGATGGGCATACCTACGCCATTGGCAGTGTGAACCTTGTCGTGCCCGTAGTAGGGCTGGTAGGTGGCGAGCTTGTTGAGCTCGTTCGTCGTGTGATCTGTGGCGCCGGTTTCCATGTACCACGCAGGATCAGTGGGGTAGGACGGGGTGTACCCCTGCTTGACGCGCGGTTCCTTGGCCTTGGCGACGACATGGGCGGCAGGAGTAGCAGGGGGGCAAAGTCTGCCATAGCGAACTGGCGCTTGTTGTTCTTGCCATTGTTGCCGAGACCGAGGAAGCTCCGCTGAAAACGTTTGTGGCACTTAGAGGCAACGTGTTTTTCACAGCCACACAGTTGGCACACACGGCCATCGCGGCCCCCACCCAAGGTCGGTGGAGGGGGTGGGGGGGCCTTGTCGGCGGACGGGGGTGCAGGCGGGCGCTGGCCGCGGGAAGCCCAATAGGCCGCGGGCTGGTCGGTGATGATGGCGGAGGAGTGGCGAGCCTCGACGCGCTGCTCCGTGAAGAGGAGGCGCGAGTAGAGCTCGTGAGAAGGCATCGGCAGCTTGGCGCTATGGACGGCCTCAGCAAGGTTGTCGTACTCGGAGTCGAGGCCCTTGAGGATGAAGTCGGCGAACTCCTCGTCACGGAGCGGTTGACCAATAGAGCTCAGCGTGTCTGCCAGTACCTTCATCTTGTTGAAGTAGGCGGTGGCGGAGGAGTCCAGCTTCTTGATATCGCCAAGCTCGCTCCGGCTGGCCATCAAGCGCGACATAGAGACCTGGGCAAAGGCATGCTCCAAGGTCGTCCAGGCATCCAGGGAGGTGGCAGCGAAAAGGCATAGGCCGGCGACCCCGTCACCCAGGGAACCATGGATGGCGGAGAGGATCGCCTGGTCTTGCTGCACCAACACACGGTGTTCTGGGTTGATAACCGGACCGTGGATGGTCGCGATCACCTGCGAAGGACACGGCAGGGAACCATCGACGTACCCAAGGAGGGAGCGGCTGCGGAGCAGCGGTAGAACCTTGGCGCGCCAGAACAAATAGTTGTCCGGCATCAGTCGGATGGTGATCAGGTTGTAGAAGTGAAACGGCCTGGCGGGCGCGGTGATCACGGCGGCGTTGGCCACCGGGGCAGCGGGCGGTGCGGCAGCTGCTAGGGCCGCGGCCGCGGGCGGGTCGTCGAGGGCCCCCGAGGCCACCGGGAGGATGGCGAGTGTCGGGAGGCCGTTGGAGGCCACGGGTGACGCCGCGGGCAGGACTGTCGTCGTGGCGACGGAGATCGCAGGCGCGGCGGTCGCGGGTGATGGCGGGATCGGAGCCGAGAACATGGATCCCACGGCGGTGGTACCAAAAACTAGCGGCACCTGCAGAGCAAGAGAACTAGGCGGAAGGTTGAGGAGGGCGGCAAGCGACGCGGGGATGGTCCCGGAGCTGGCGACGCCCGAGGCGGAAGCGGACATGGTGGCGGCGGCGGCCCTAGGGTTGGGGCGGCGGCGGCGGGTAGGGTTGGGGGAGGATCTAGGTTAGGCTGATACCATGTAAAACAAATATTTTGGGGGAACTTGCTCAACCCTCTCGGGGTGGCATATCTCTCATATATATAGGGGGTACAACGTACCAATACAGGAGTTCAATACAACGACCACACATACGGTCGATACACATATACAACTATACAAATCTAACACAGGCCACACCGGGGGGTCGCAAAGCCTTTGTTCGGCCCAAAATCTCTCGGGCACCGCAAACAGGGCCTCCAACTTTTTGGGCTGCCTTCGCGGTGCCGGACACTGTGCGGCTCGAGCCTCCGACAGATATGTCCTGCCCGTCATACATACGAAACGAACCGGCGAGGCGCAGGCACGCGGCAGTGTTTCAGCGATGCAGGCGCCACATCGTTTCAGAGCCGAGTCGTCGTATCGTTGCACGGGCCGTCAGGCGGCAGATCATTTCGGTGGCTAGGTGGGCGGCGTAGTGAAGCGTCGCCTCGATGCAGCGCCGCAAAGCCACGCGGCGGTATGCATGCCGTCTTGGTGTTAATGGCGACGGCATCCCCACTCATTCGACCGGCTTTAAAAAGCCACCACCGGCCCTCCCGTCTCACGCACTCCACCACCGCCCTCTTCCTTTCGTCTCGCTATGGTTTGACACATAGCGATCTTCGCCCAAGACCAGGGTGATCCCAAAGCTCCTGCCCGGAAGGGGTTAGGTTTAGGGCTAGATCGCATGTATCCAATTTTATATTTGAAAAACGCATTAAATTGTGTCAAAGTTTGTATTTGAATCAAATCAAATTGTATCGAAGTTTGTATTTGAATCATATAAAATTGTATCGAAGTTTGTATTTGAATCCTATCAAATTGTATCGAAAATTTTATATTTCAACGAAAACCCGTGTTCGGTGTCCAGCCGTTTAGGGGGTGCCGGTGTGGGAGGCGCAAAAAAAACGCCGGACATGTGTCCGGCACCCCGCAATTGGGCCTCCAAACGGGTGGTGCCGGACACAATTTAGGCACCCCCGGTGGAGATGCTCTAACATCATCAATCTCAAGACATGACTCGCCGACTCAGTATTTCAGAGATGTTTATATGGATAGGATGTGCGTACATGCATTCTTAGGGATTAGTGCATGCATTTATATGTGAACATCTATGTTAGTTAGTATACTGTTTAAAAAAACTCTTGCGAGCCGATCTACCATCTACCTGTATAAGATCTAGGCGGTAGCCGCAAGGCGGCATGGTACAAGTACCGTGCAATGGCATCACCACAGCTCTGTAAGAAATTAGGGTTGAAACTATTTCGGTCTACCCTCTATTCCTCTGCCTTATCGGTGGTGCCGCTCACAACGCAATTTGAGGCTATATGGTGGGATCTTTATATAGAGTCCAAATTCCAGATAGAACAATCTGTTTGCAGGTAGGACTCGTGACATGTTAGACCAACCACAATACCTAACAACCAGTTACCGAGCCTATTACCGTTTAGGTCCTAGCATGCATGTGTGAGTCATGCGTCGAGTTCGAATACAAATCAAACTCGCAGGCTTTAACAATCCATAGAGTCAATCCTACGGACAACCTGACATTCCACTCTATACTGTTCCCGGGTATAATTCCGGCATATTAATATACACCATGTTCCAGTATAGACGTAGCGGCCTTCTTAAGTATATTTTCTTAAGTACAATTGCACATCAATAATTCCCTATTATTTTCGTGACACTTTCACATTAAAGTTTAATTCTGACAATGTAGTAGATATATTTTCGTGACACTTCCACATTAAAATTTAATTCCTGACAATCTTCTAAACTATAATATTGCAACCCGTGGTGATGGTATGGTACGTCAATCGCTCGTTGTCTCTCCGATTGAAAATGAATCAGAACGCAACCCACACACATCGCCGCCCTGTGTTGCTCGAGTCTCCTCACGAACCCCCTCTTCTTCCTCCCTCTGCGTGGCACCGTCTTCCTGCCTCGCATCACCATCTCTCGTTCCCATATCCTCTAGGCCTGACCTCCCTCTCATGACCACAGCTGGGCCGGCTGCTACGCGTTCCCATATTGTCGAGCCTCCCTTGATGGAGAAGGGTCCTCTTTCAGGCGTGGGAAGGGCGGCCAGAGAGCGCAAGAGGAGTTTCCGCGCGCGTGGATCCAGCAAGCGCCCTGCGTGCGCATGATGCCGGTGCTGGCCCCGTCGATGTCTGGTGCGTAGTCCATGCCCGGGGCGATCCAGTTCCAACGGTATCGGTTGACCGCACGGCTGCATCGGGCGCTCATGGACGCTAGCGGGCTGAAGGCGAGGAGTCTTCTTGCCACCACCGCAAGTGCGCGATGACCGGAGCTTTCCATCCCAGCTCCTTTTTTCTTGCGTGCTCGGAAAAGGATTACCCCAAGCAACGTCTCTTCTTGCTGCATCGAGTCGTTAGTTAGTAATAGTATTCCTTTGCCAGAGCACTATATACGGGTTAGTTGATTTAGGAATTAGCGTACAGCCAAAGTTTTTAGTGAATTTATCAGTGGAGCAAGATGACCCCGCATAACGGATGCAACATCCCCTCTTTCTATCTTGTTTGCCTGCAAATCCTGCTCCTTTTAGAACCTGATAGATGCAGCGGATGGTGTATTTAGAAGATTCGTAGTGCTCTGGTATTATTTTTGGATGGTGGTGCAGATGTCATATGGTTTGCACGAGACCTGTGAGTGCATCTCTGAATTTCATCATTGTATTTCTGCGCACGAGTCGCCATAGCAATTGACTGAGACTGTCGCTGTTAGTTGATGGATTTGCTGTGCGTCATTGATTGTTGGATGTATTCTTGCTGTAAAAGAAACTCCGATCTTCCATGTATGCTTGCTATTAGGTGGATGCATATATAGGGATCGGTGTTACTGTTAGCACATATGTCTTTTGTTGAAGAATACTTAAATCTTGGGTTAGAACTTTATTTACATGCATGATTTCAGAATGGATATATACAGAATTGTTATCCAAATTAATGTAGTACTACCGTATGCTTTTGTAGATTCGATTCCTCCTATTTGAAGATCCATATGATCTACATTCATATAACCGTAATACAACATATATTCCTCATAAAAGAGTTACATTCATATAATAGTAGAACAATAAAACCAAAAAATGAAGACGAAAAGTGTTACAGATGTGTAAATTTAGGTCGGTCAGATAGTTATTTGGACAGACAGGAACCAAACAAGTTTTTTTTTGAAACGGATAACCAAACAAGTTTTCAGAAGGATGTGTAAGAACTATGTGTTTTCATTGAAATTTGCATTCAAGAATAAAAATCTAATTATTTTACAAAAAGATGTGTTGAACGCTTGGCATGCCCATAGCAACATACGGGTATTGTGCTAGTATAGTACTGGATATATAAAACGGAACGGAATTGCTGTGCGTACGACGTTTCTGTCCGATAAACGTACGACGCTTCCATCCGCCGCGGTTCCCTTTCGTTCTTTTTTTTCTTCACGCTATTTCCTTTCTGTCCTGGCACCCTGCTGCTCACCGGCGTTCCGCGCGCCGCCCACAGCCGGCCGGAAGCTTCTCCCAGCGCCGTCGACGGGATCCCCTAGCACCGCCGCCCCTGGATCAAGACTAGGGGAGCTGTGCAGCTCCGCGCTACCATGGCCACCCGCTGGCGGCGCCCCCATCTGGTTTGCCAAGGGAGCAGCGCCACCGCTGCGTGCTCCGCCGGGAACGGATCCTGCACCGTCGGGAACTTCCAATTGCTCCTCGGCTCCTACCTCCCTCTCGCCTTGTACTTGTACCCCGTAGCAGCTAGAAGAGCAGCGAAGGGGGAAGAGATAAGGCAGCATGCCTTGTTTTTTTTTTTTTTTGCGTATAATATTTAAGGTGGGCCTGCTTTGATCCGCCTCCGTTGCTCTGTGGCAGTCGCGCCGCGTGGCGTCGGACGGAAATCGTAAGCAATTCGTCGTACGTATAGCATCGCTCTATATAAAATGTTGTAAGACACAAATTTCTACAAGCTCGGGACCAACGTGCACACAGGTGAAGAGGAAAGCACGGACCGCGAATTCCGCGGCTGCATAGCTGGCCGGCAGGTCCACCCAACCAGATCGCACTCTGCGACAGCCATCGTGTCTGTCAGTCCGCGACGCACGCCGTCCCAATCCGATCCAACCACGACCCACGCCCGGTGCGGCCTCGGCTAATCATCTTCACCAACCCAGTGGTCCGACCGACCAGTGACCACAGCCAAAAGAAACACTAGGACACACATCACGTGCACAGCAAAAGTGCTCACTCCACTGTCCACTCCCACCGGCGAGAAGAGTGAGGCTGAGCTAGCTGCCGCTGCTCCTGCTCGCGCTCTCCCGGAGATGGCGCCGCCGCGGCTGGTGTTGCTACTGCTGCTGGCCGTCGCGCTGCTCGGCGACGGCTGGGGACGCGCCCGCGCGGCCGTCGACACGGGCGGGCTGAGCCGCGCCGCGTTCCCCAAGGGGTTCGTGTTCGGGACGGCGACGTCGGCGTTCCAGGTCGAGGGCATGGCCACCGGAGGCGGCCGCGGGCCCTCCATCTGGGACCCCTTCGTCCACACGCCCGGTAAGCAGCGCATCATGAGCTCCACTAGTTGCTAATGCTCCAGTCGTAGCTGCCAAACTAGATCCCAGTGTTTAATTGCCTCCTACAATATTGGCTCAAGAAATCCATGAAATTCGCGGAAGCTAACATTATCTTGTGATTGCCGCCAACAGGGAATATCGCAGAGAACGCGAATGCGGATGTCGCGACAGATGAATACCATCGCTACAAGGTAGGAGCGCATGATAATCAAATGTCACCCACCTCTGCTTTATTTATCCTGTTTAGTTAATTGGTTTTGGTATTAACAATTTCCAACTCGGGGGCTAAGAACTTTCTAACTCATATTTATGAGATAGTAAAATATGGCAAAAGCTATACCAAAAATTGGTTCACCTAAGAAAGCGCGTATTGGTTTACGTAGGAATGCACATTTTAGTTTACAGAAGAGTGCACGTAGAATAACAAAAGGGGTTATTCATGTTCAAGCTAGTTTCAACAATATCATTATACTCCATCCGTTCCACAATATAAGATGTTTTAGATGTTTCACATGTTGTCTAGATTCGAACTAAAAGAATAGAAAGTTGGTGAACACATACACTAAAACATGTCTAGATACATGTGGTACAAATACGAATGTGGAAAAGGGCTAAAACATCTTATATTATGGAACGGAGGGAGTAACTGTTACAGACCCGCAAGGTCGAGTGGTTTTCTGGTCCTCTGCGGGTGCTTGTGGGTTCAAAAGCTCAAGAAAAGCATCACCCTATGCTGGCCAAAGAACAGCAGTAGATGCTATTCGTACAGTAGGTTTGCAACGAGCAGAAGTTATGGTAAAGGGCGCTGGTAGTGGAAGAGATGCCGCATTACGAGCCATTGCTAAAAGCGGTGTACGATTAAGTTGTATACGGGATGTAACACCTATGCCGCATAATGGATGTCGACCGCCTAAAAAAAGACGTCTGTAAAAGAATTAATCTGCTTTCATTTCAAGAGAAATAAACGATTCAATGATCAAATAATAATACTAGTCTATTATGGTTCGAGAGGAGGTAGCAGGATCCACTCAAACACTACAGTGGAAATGTGTTGAATCAAGAGTAGCATCTGATCTGATTATTGAGATTTGTGTAAGTACACTGGGATGGGAAGATCATTATCGAACGGCTATAAACATTGACCAAGGAACAGTCACTTAATGGCTGAAAAGAAATTCCCAACTACTTGTGCATACCTACATGTAGAAAAAAAAATCGGTGCTTAATCTTTTAGTTCACATGATGATGCTTTCATTTGTGTAGCTGCCACCCCATTACTTAAAACATAAAAATATGGAAAATAATAGAAATTTGTAACTTTTCAAGTGAATTGTAATTTGAAAACAGTTGCTTGCATCTACACATGCTAAGACTGGTTTGACTTAATTTGAGATCACTATGCTTTCGGAGATCACAACAATCTGTTGTAAAAAAAAAATCTCTTGAGCGAGAAATGGATTCTATCAGACTGATATTTGGTGCCGTTATGCCACTACAGGAAGATGTCGATCTCCTGAAAAGCCTGAATTTTGATGCATATCGGTTTTCAATCTCATGGTCCAGGATCTTCCCAGGTACCTAAAATATGACTCTAGCTATAGCATTTATCTGAGTTGTTACTTTTTTTGTTTCACTGATGCATTTTGGTTGATTCAGAGGGGGAGGGAACAATTAATAAAGAAGGTGTAGCGTATTACAACAATCTGATAGACTACGTCCTTAAGCAAGGTAGGACATCAAAGTATCAAAAATAGTAATTCCATTTTTAAAGTGTTTATGTGAACATAAGTGCATTCATGTCTTAATAATTCTGTCAAAACTGAGCAGGTCTTACTCCTTATGTCAATCTTAACCACTATGATATTCCCCTTGCGCTTCAGAAAAAGCATGAAGGCTTCTTAAGCCCAAAGATTGTGTAAGTCGCATTAAATTTTACTTTACCTTTTCAGGCACACACTTATCTATTGGTATCATTTTGCCATTTTTGAGCAATTACATATTGATAATATATATGGGGGACCTTGCGAACGTTCTAAATATATTTAGTCATGACTTATCAGGATAGGCAGGAGAGCTACATATCTGTATATTAAGGAGAAGAAGGTGTCTTTTTTCCAAGATTCTATAATAACCAAAATTCTTGACCACTACTGAGTTTTCAATTTCCGTTCTGACCATAAGATAAATGGAATATCTACATATATGTTATATGTAATTTATGTGTATAATTGTTGATATATGCAAGTATGTAACCTACATGCTTATCACAGTTTTTACACGGGTCAGGCAGCAATAAAAAGGTTTCCATCTTTTCTGTAGGAACATATTTGCGGACTATGCTGAATTTTGTTTCAAGACTTATGGCGATCGAATTAAGAACTGGTTCACGTTCAACGAGCCTAGGATAGTAGCAGCACTTGGCTTTGATACTGGAACAAACCCCCCTAACAGATGCACCAAATGTGCCGCCGGTGGGAACTCAGCAACAGAGCCTTACACTGTTGTTCATAACATTCTCCTATCTCACGCTACTGCAGTTGCGAGATACCGCAATAAGTACCAGGTTAGTAACATAGTAGTTTGCATACGCAACAATGAGCCCAATTTGTGACAGTTAAGTTTTGGTTGTTTTTAGTGCTTACCTGCGTAAACTGAGAGCTCTGGTTTTTCCATGTAACTTCTGATGGATAACAGCTACGATCTACTATTGATCATATAGTCTGCTATCAACTTTAGGACACTAACTTTGTTGTAATTTAGTACTCTTGTTTTTGTATTGCACTTCTATACCCTTTGGCGTTTTCTTGAATTAGTTTCTGGATGGAATTAAATTCACTATCCTGTGCTAGATATTATCTTACAAAAATACTGTTTTCCATGCTATGCCAAGTGAAATTAAGTGTCAGAACTCACTTGCACTTGGGAACAACACAATAGCATATGTTATGTCCATTCATAGTGAAAAAGCGTTTAGGCAAAGTATGTCACATATGTATCTGTATTGCTATGTATGGTCCTGTCAGCTGACTTTAAACAAAATTTAGGCAAGTCAGAAAGGAAAAATTGGTATAGTTCTGGACTTCAACTGGTATGAAGCTCTTACCAACTCAACTGCGGACCAAGCAGCAGCTCAAAGGGCTAGGGACTTCCATGTTGGTTGGTAAGACCGTGACCCTAATTTGTCATGGAACGTCGAGGTTTTCATTTGACACTTTATTGATGAATTTTTTATTGAAATTCAGGTTCCTTGATCCACTTATAAATGGTCAATACCCGAAGACCATGCAAGATATAGTAAAAGAGAGGCTACCTAGTTTCACACCTGAACAATCTAAGTTAGTCAAGGGGTCCGCAGATTATTTTGGGATAAATCAATATACGGCTACCTACATGGCAGATCAACCAGCGCCCCAGCAAACACCAACAAGCTACTCATCTGATTGGCATGTTCAATATATCTGTGAGTTGTCAACTTATGCTTAACGTTTAATAAATATATATATCAATACAATTACTCACTATACATCACTTTTCACCTTCCTCTGCAGTTCAGCGAAATGGCGTACCAATTGGAAAGCTGGTATGTATAGCTGTTTCCTCTTGCAATTTCAAATTGCAGTGTTACATGATTGATGAGTGCAAAACTAACACGATAATCTGTTGCGATGTATCAATGCGTACAGGCAAATTCCAACTGGCTTTACATCGTCCCAACCGGCATGTATGGATGTGTGAACTACATAAGGGAAAAGTACAACAATCCGACAATCATCATATCTGAAAACGGTACTGGAAACGACTTATCTCCTTTACCTTGAAATTTTACATGCAATGCCCATCAAAGTATTAACAAATTATGGTGCTATGGTACCAGGAATGGATCAGCCTGGGAACCTCACCCGTGAGGACTTCCTGCACGACACTGTAAGGGTTGAGTTCTACAAGAACTACCTCACCGAGCTGAAGAAAGCGATCGACGATGGCGCGAACGTGGTCGCCTACTTTGCGTGGTCTCTCCTCGACAACTTCGAGTGGCTGTCGGGCTACACGTCCAAGTTCGGCATCGTCTACGTCGATTTCACGACTCTCAAGCGATACCCCAAGGACTCGGCCTACTGGTTCAGGGACATGCTGCAGGCATCAGGGACTGGATTGAAAGACGGTTCAGGCGCTCCCAAGAGCAGTCAAGCTGGTTCAGGCGCTTCAGGCGGCAATCTGGAAGCTGGTTCAGCAGCCTCGAGTAGTCCTCGGGTTCTGCTTCCTCTGTTGGTTTCCTTGTATTTGGTTCTTCCTTCCATCTTGATGTTCGCCTTGTAGAAGTGGAGTTCTTTTTTCTAGCTGTAGCAGCTAGCAGTACAAAATAAGCAGTGGATGGCAGCAGCATGTTCGTTTTAAAAATGTGCTGCATCGAGGTCCTGTTGTTCAGTTTTCAGAGTGTTGTTAGTGTGCCAGTAGTGGACGCTATGATTCAGACCCAGATTTGTATGGGTGACCTGTGGCTAAGCTTAATCGGGCAATATGCCTATGCTTACAATGCTATTCGTTCTTAGGGTTAGCATGGATTGAGCCTCTGACTGCCGCTTTGACTGTTCATGGCAATGGTGTATTGTTGGTGTAGAGTTTTTCTCGTGTACGGTGAATCGTGCTGTGCTACTAACTATAATATCTGTCACCTATCATTGTCAGTCGTGCTGTGGTGGATGAGTTTCTTCCGGAGAAATTAGAGGTACCACTACTAAGAGCATCTCTAGCAGAGCCAAAAGCGCGGAACCCTAAACCCGTAAAACGCGCAAAACACAAACATGCCAAATTCATCACAACTATGTCAAATCCATCCTAATTCAAACATAGTTTTGAATCGCATGCCCACAACATCTCATCAAATGCACAAAAAGTTACACCCAAAAGCCCACTATCATTATCCAATGCCCATAAACCTAATTAAACACCTGCACCACCACCGCCGGCGCCTGCCATGGCTTGCTTCCTCCTCTCCAAGATCTCTTTCCTTGTCATGTCGTGCCACTCCTTGGTTATGTCGTCTCTTCCGCAAGGAGCTTGGCGACGGACTTGTTCTCGTAGGCCTTGGCACGAATCTCCTCAATGGCCGCCTTGCGTATCCCCCCCTCCCGGAGTTGTTGCCACCTTTCTTGCTTCTCTTGAGCTCTCTTCTCGGCCAAGATCATCTTCGCTTCGATTGTCTTGGCCACCATGGTCTCATTGGATGTGACCATATGGTATATCTTCTCTCTCAAACTTGAAGCCTCGGCTTGTTTATCTTATCCTTGGCCTTCTTGCTGCCGTCGGGCGTCCTCTTGTTCCTTCCTCCTTCCTCATCATCTTCATCGTCATCATCCTCAACAGGTCGACGTATGAGGTCGCCGCGGCATCGAGCAATGCGGCGCTTCAAATTTAAAACGGATTCAAGCCTTGCGCAATGCAAAGACAACTCAAAATTGAAATCAATTTTGAGTTGAGGATTCATACCTTACTCCACCGGCTGCGGGAGAGGGCGTCGGGCAGGCGGACGGAGAGGCCGTCGGCTTCTTCCTTTTCAGCGCCACCTTCTTCGGCTTGGACTTGGGCTTGGCAGCGGCGGCGGCGGAGGAGGCAGCGGCTGCGTGCGCGGCTGCAGCGGCTCCGACGTTTCCGAGGCGCCTACGCTTGGGGACGGCGGTGAACGGAGCGGGAGCGGGGGCGGGGGCGGGGGCGGAGGCGGGGGCGGGAGAGGGAGCGGCGGCGGCGGACCCAACCGGCAGATTTGGCCAGCGTGGTTGTGCGGCCGATGGCGCCTCCGCGACGGGGACGGACACTAGCGAGGGGTCGAAGGTCTCCATGGCGGCGCAAGAGGGGGCGGCGAGGTCGGCCGGAGCGGGGGAAGAGAAATCGGTGGCAGCGGCGGAAGGGGGCGGGAAGAGGAACGAGCTGAAATGTCCGTCCCGCCAACGCCTCGCAGGGTTTCCAGGGCACCCTTGGTTTGACGAGGAAAACTGTGTATCCTCGGGTCTTCGCGCAAAATTCTCGAGCGCCCGAAAAACATTTTTCGGTTCGCGCAGTTTTTCGCTCGCTGTTCCGTCTCGTTTCTCAGTTCCGAAACCGTAAGCGGCGGTTATTTTTTCGGTTCCGCGCGTTTTCGGTCACTGCTAGAGATGCTCTAACATCGATCAGCAAATTTGACGATCAGCTAGCAAATAAGGAGCTATATAGTAGAGCTAGCTCTCCCCCCTGATCATGCGTAATATTGATGTTGCAACACTCGATTAACGGCAGTTTCGGAGGCATATTACATTATTGCTTTGGCACTCAGTGGCAGTGAAGCACATCAACTTAGCTAAAACGGATTCCCAGTTTCCCACCACCTTCCTCTTGCCGTATGACAACATATCTGATCAAGCAAGCATTCAACCACTAATCAACGGCAGGTCGGCAGCACGTGTCCGATCTGTACTAATCTTCTTGGCATTCAACCATTCAACAACCAGTCAATGGCAGCACATGTCCGATCTGTACTAACCTGCCTAGCATATGCAACACGGACTCGTGTGAGTTAATAACATAAAACTACCACTTTACATGTCAAATTTACCGAATGATACCACTTTATATTTTAGGACAGAAAACTACCTAATTTTACTTTCTTTTTTTGGCAAAAAATGCTAAACTTGAATTAACACCAAAACTAACACTGGGACCCACCACTCGACGTGGCACAGGCAGGGTGAGACAGCCGTTACCTGACATGGGGGCCCACCCCACAGACATAACCGTCCTTGTCGTCTCTCTCCTGTCTCATTCTTTCCTCTCTCCTGCTCGACGGAGCCTGCGCTACCATGCCTAGCTGGAACGACAGAGAGACCGAGGACAGTGACTCGTTGCTGGTAGGTGTAATTACATTCCATTGGCATTTTACATCTAGAGTTAGGCTTCCTAATTTTCTTGATTTAGCTTTGAGTTGGCCATGTTCTCTTGCCGTTTTGAATGGTTTGTAGTTGCCAGACTTGGACTACACACCTGATTCGATTTCGCCTACATTCCGCGCCATTGCAACTGATTCGACCTCCACAACATTGTGCCGGAGAAACTAGTTCCATTTGATGGAACAAACACCAAAAAGGCGATTACTTGCTTCTACATAGAAGGATGTGAAAGAACATTTCCTAACCCCTATGAGTTTTGTGTGTTAGTTAACAACACTAATGACTATCTAATGTGATGCTAAGTGGTGCAGGTATTGACATATTTTTTACCCCTAGCATCTTGCACCAAAAAGTGAAGAAAGGGCAAAGTTTTGGTTGCTGCAGGAAAATTCCTGGCCGGAGTTTCCGGCCTTTCAGGCCGGAGTCTCCGGCCCCCTTGTTTTTCCTGCCCCCTGGCCAAAGTGTGGGGAGCTACTGGACACCCCTCCGGAGGAACACCGGAAGGAGCCCGGAGTCTCCGGGAGGCCGGAGTATCCGGCCTCTGGGCACCGGAGTCTCCGGCCTGCCCAGCGTCCTCGACAACTCTCCGCCCGGGTGCGGAGTATCCGGCTCACCCCGGAGTCTCCGGTCCTCCTGACCGGAGTCTCCGGCCCTTCGATCAAGCGTGCAACGTGTGGGGAGCTACTGGAGCCTGTCCGGAGGGACCCCGGAAGGAGACCGGAGTCTCGCTACGGTCGCTAAGACCGGAGTCTCCGGCCCTCTTAGGCCGGAGTCTCCGGGTTAAGTGAACCCCAACGGCTAGTTTTTGCAGAGGGGTATAAATACCCCTCCACCTACCTCAAGACAGCTAGCTCGTCCAGCATTTATGAACCCTAGTTTTTGAGAGCTCAAAATCACAAGATCTCCCAACTCCTCCGTCCAAACGCGTTGATCTTCGGAGGATTGAAGGAGAAGACCCGGATCTACATCTTCACCAAGCCGTTCTTCATTTCCCCCTCGTTCTCTCGAGGATTCTTGTTTCTAGGGTTAGCTTTGTGTTACCCTAGATTCTTGTGCTCACTTGTTGTTGTAATTGTAACAGAGTGTTGATTTGGGAGCCCCCAATTAAGTTGTGGGTGTGTGCCCCAAGAACGTTGTAAGGGCTCCGGATTCCGCCTTGAAGGTCTCCGATAGTGGAAGGTGAACTAAGCCTTTGTGGCAAAGTTCATCGGAGAATAGGGTGAGGCCTTTGTGGCGTTGAGTAGGCCTTTGTGGCGAGCTCACACCCCTCCAACGAGACGTACTCCCTTAACAAGGAGGAACTCGGGAATACATCCTTGTCTCCGCGTGCTTCCCTTCGGTTACCTCTTTCCACCCTCCTCGTTCTTGTTTGTGTTACTTGCCTAGTCGTTTTGCTATCTTGTCATATAGGTAAATTCATCGTAGATGCATATCTAGATAATTTACCCTCTTGCCAAGCCTAAAATTGAAAAAGACTAAAATTTGGCGTAGCACCTATTCACCCCCCCCCCTCTAGGTGCCCATACGATCCCTTTCAATTGGTATCAGAGCCTTGGCTCTTAAGTTAGGCTTCACCGCCTAAGAGAGTATGGGTGACGGTGATGAGGTGACGGGTGGTAGCACCCCTCCGGTGTCCATGGATGATCTCAAGAAATTGGAAACAAGCTTGAAATCAACTATGGACACTCAAATGGAGGAGTTGCGTGTCATGATGAGGCAACTCTTGAATGGCAATAAGCCACCCGCCGCACCATCCCTAGAGGCTAATGCTTCCGCCGCGCATAGTGGGGAGGGCGAACAACGCACTAATGAATCCCTTCCTAAAATTGATGGTGGGAGGCCGGGGTACAATGCGGTTCCATTCGCATACTCGGCCGACCTCCCTATGCCACATTATCATATAAACAATAGGGGTGATCCACCTAAGCTTAATCCATCTTGTTTTGCTAATTGGCAATTTATGATGAAATCTTATGTCAAGGGCTCCTCTAGTGAACTATGGAGAATCATCGAAGTTGGGTTCAAGGCCGTCGATCCAAACAACATGACAAGAAGAGAAGCCGTGGATTCTCAACTCAATGACTTGGCTCTCAACATCATTCACACCTCTGTGGGAGAAAAGCACATGTCTCTCATCGAGTTTGCCAACACCGCCAAAGAAGCTTGGGATATTCTCACTCAAGAGTTCGTCGGAAATGAGAGCATGCAAAGAAATAGATATGAAGCTTTGAGCAACCAAGCCGAGGGCTTTTTCATGATAGAAGGTGAAGACCATGAAGAAATGTATCGAAGGCTCAAGACCCTTGCCACTCAATTCCGAGCCCTTGGTGCAACCTATGTGGATGATGCTTGGATCAAGAGGAAGTATGTGAGTGCCCTTTGGCCGTTTGAGTCCACCGACTTGAAGAGTTTGCAAGGAAGACACAACTATCACCTCATGTCATCAAATGAGGTCATGCAAGAGATGGCGGCATACAAGGTGGCCGCCAAGAACGCCGAAGATGCTCGAGCCCGAGCCATTGGAATGCATAGAGGAACCTCACTTGCTTTGAAGGCCAAGGTTGTGGAGCAAGAAGATGATGATGAGACTCAAGAAGATGTGTCACATTGGGATCCCAAGGAACTTCAAGATACTCTCAAGGACTATGCGGCTCTCACATCTAAAGTCTTTTGGAAGAGTCCGTCCAAGGCAAGAGATTTCGTCAACAAGACCGTTGGAAGAAAGGATGGTGGACAAAGGGTTCGTTCGTGCTACAATTGCCAAGATAAATATCACTTTGTGGCCGAGTGTCCTTTTGAGAACCGTGAACTTCATGGAGGAAAGCTTGTTAGGAAGGACAAGTCAAAGGACACTCATAAGAAACCTTTCTTCAAGAAGAATGCCATCAACAAGAAGCCTCCGAGAATTGTGTTGCTTGCTCAAGAAGAGTATTCATCCGGGGAAGAAGAAGAAGAGCCCACAAATGAAGTTGCCGCCATTGCCATTGCTTCTTCACCATCTCCTTCCCTATTTGAATCCCCCAATGAGAATGTCTCTATCTCCTCCGCAAGATGCTTCATGGCTAAGACCACCGAGGTAACATCACCCTCATCTCCTAAGGCTATGAGTAATATGGATGATGCTACTAGTCTTAAAATAAAAGAGGAAATAGTTGCTTTCGATCATTTCATCACTAACATGCAAGGTGAAACAAAGAAGCATGTTGAGACTCTTATGAGTCAATATGGTGAGGCTCAAGAAATGCTTGAGATAAAGGGTAAGATTGAAAGAGAGGATGCTATGGAAATTGCATCCTTAAAAGATAATCTTGAAGAAGAGCATGAGCTTAGAGTTTCTCTAGAGCAACAACTAGAATCTATAGAAGAATCAAATGATGCAATTGTTGCTAAACTCATTAAAGAACGTGACCATGCAATTGCTAAATACAAAGCATGTAAGAAAGAAAAGGTAGAGCTTGGTGTTGGTCATTCTAGACTAACCGAGGAGCTAGAGAAGCTCTCCAAGGCCTACAAAGCTTTGGAGAGTGAGCACTCTACCCTCACCAAGTCGTATGAACAACTTCAAGCTCAACCGCCTAAAAGTGATATGCCTAGTTCCTCCACTCCTATTACTTGTGATCATGCAAATATCATTGAGGAAAATGCTAGGTTGAAGATCAATCTTGCGAAGGCCATCTCCCTAGGTAAGAAACCGTTTGTCACTTCACAAAAGGGGAGAGTTGGTCTTGGGTTCGTTGAGGAAGAAAAGGAGAAAGAGAGCTTCATGAAGGATGCTAGAGCTCCTCAAATTAAGAAGGCCAATGTTGCTAGTGCTCCTCAAGCAAAAAGGATCCCTCAAGCAAAGAAGAAGATCAACATTGCTAGTGGTGGTGCCACAAGGGGCAAAACCATTAGTGATGACTTTGCGGGAAAGACTAACCCTCACTACATTATCTTTGTTGATTATTATGGGGATGTCTATGCTAAGTTTGTTGGTCCTAGAAATGTACCCATTGCTCGTTCTATTTGGGTTCCTAAGACCCTTGTTGCTAACAAAAGAGGACCCATTGAAAAATGGGGACCTAAATCAAAGCAATGATTCCTTGTAGGACTATGCTTCCGGCGGGTCAAAATGGGTGCTTGATAGTGGATGCACAAAACATATGACCGGAAGCAAAGAGATCATGACGGAGTTGAGAACAAGCATAAATGATGCTACCGTCACATTTGGAGACCGATCAAAATCTAAGGTAACGGGTTTAGGCAAGGTGGTAGTTGCTAAGGATGTCACCTTAGTAAATGTCATGCTTGTCGAAAACCTTGGTTACAATTTACTTTCCGTCCATGCTCTTAATAAGATGGGTTTTGCCGTCTTTATTGATGTTGATGTTGTGGTCATCTTGTGGAGCAAGACTCTAAAGGTCGCTTTCGTTGGGTACGTCGAGGATGATTTGTTTGTGGTTGACTTTTCGGGGAAAACCACTACAAATTCGATGTGCCTCTTCGGAAAGGCCGACAAGGGTTGGTTGTGGCATCGCCGCCTAGCCCATGTCAACATGAGAACTTTGCAAAGTCTCCATAAGGGTGGCCACATACTCGGACTAAAAGAAGATGTCTCTTTTGCCAAAGATCGTGTTTGTAGGGCATGTGTTGAAGGCAAGATGCATGATTCTCCTCACCCTAGCAAGACAATTATTTCATCCAAAAGGATTTTGGAGCTTCTCCATGTGGATCTTTTTGGTGCCGTTCCCGAAGCTAGTCTTGGTGGGAAGAAGTATTGCTTGGTGATTGTTGATGATTATTCAAGATTTACTTGGGTTTATTTCTTCAAGTCGAAGAGTGAAACCCAACAAACCTTCATCGACTTCTCCGTTGAAATGCAACGTCAACACAATGTTCCCATATTGGCAATTAGAAGTGATAATGGCTCCGAGTTCAAGAATTACACCCTCAATGAGTTTCTTAGTGAAGAGGGCATTCGTCATCAATATTCCGCAACTTATACCCCTCAACAAAATGGTGTAGCCGAGAGGAAGAACCGGACTCTTATGGATATAGCAAGGTCCATGTTAGCGGAGTTTAAGACTCCGTTGACTTTTTGGGCGGAGGCTATTTCCACGGCTTGTCACTCCTCCAACCGGCTCTACTTCCGCAAAGGGTTGAACAAGACTCCTTATGAGATCCTCACCGGCAACAAACCTAATATCTCCTACTTCCGTGTCTTCGGTTGTAAGTGTTTCTATTTGATTAAAGGTTGTCGCTTAACTAAATTCGAATCTAAATCTCTAGAGGGCATTTTTGTTGGTTACGGTGCCGAATCCCACACTTATAGAATCTATGATAAAGCCACACGGCGCATCATAGAATCTTGTAGTGTGGTGTTCGAGGAAAATAACGGCTCCCAAGTGGCGCAATTTCATGTTTCCGATGTAGATGATGAAATTCCTCAAGAAGCCATAAGAAGAATGGGCGTGGGATTTTTCCGCCCCATTGAGGAACCCCTTGTGGTGGATCGAGAAGGACAATGCTCTACTCAAGTGGAGCCTTCATCTTCATCAGAATTGCAAGCAACTGCTACTGGAGTCACTGCTGCACCTAATCAAAATTCAGCTCAAGACCCTCAACAACAACCTGTTCTGCCTCCTGTCGCCAGGCCGGAGACTCCGGCCATCTTGACCGGAGAATCCGGGGGGCCGGAGATTCCGGTGCCACAGGCCGGAGACTCCGGTCTACATACTGCAGAAGAAAGTTCAGCTCAAAATCTTGGTCCATCCACCTCTTCCAACAATGATGATATGTTTTCTGGGGATCAAGGACAGCTTACCGGTCAAGGCGGGGACTCGAATGATCAAGATGATCAAGTGATACCTCCAAGATGCAATGAGGATATCGAAGCCCGTCGTCGAGCTAGAGTTGAAAGAACCATGGCACGTCGTGAACATTTCCTTGAGAAGGTGATTGGTGATGTGAGAGGAAGAGTGTCCACCCGGAGGCAATTGGCAAACTTTAGTGATCATCAAGCTCACATTGCCATGTTTGAACCGAAGAAAGTGGCCGAAGCTCTTGAAGATCCGGATTGGTTGCTAGCTATGCATGAAGAACTCAACAATTTCGAGCGCAACAAGGTTTGGAAGCTAGTTGAGAAGCCTAAAGAGTGCCGCAATGTTATTGGCACAAAGTGGATTTTCAAGAATAAGCAAGATGAGCATGGCATGGTTGTAAGGAACAAGGCTAGATTGGTGGCTCAAGGGTACTCTCAAGTTGAAGGCATTGATTTTGGAGAGACCTATGCTCCCGTGGCTCGCCTTGAGTCCATCCGTATCCTTCTTGCTTATGCTTCTCGTTATAACTTTAAATTGCAACAAATGGATGTTAAAAGTGCCTTTCTCAATGGTCCCTTAAAGGAGTTGGTGTTTGTTAAGCAACCCCCGGGGTTCGAGGATCCCAACTTCCCTAACCATGTCTACAAGCTTGATAAGGCGCTCTATGGACTTAAACAAGCACCACGTGCGTGGTACGAGCACCTTAGAGAGTTATTGTTAGACCGTGGGTTTGAAGTTGGGCAAATTGATCCCACTCTTTTTACTAAGAGGGTTAAAGGGGAGCTTTTCGTATGCCAACTATATGTTGATGATATTATATTTGGCTCGTCTAACAAAGCTTTTAATGATGAATTTTCAAAGCTTATGACCGATAGGTTTGAGATGTCTATGATGGGCGAGTTGAAGTTCTTCCTTGGATTTGAGATCAAGCAATTGAGAGGAGGGACTTTCATTAGCCAAGCAAAGTACATTCAAGACATGCTCAAGCGGTTTAATATGGCCGATGCTAAGGAGAAGAAGACACCTATGGATACCAAATGCCATCTACAACTTAACCCAAAGGGTATAGATGTGGATCAAAAGCTTTACCGCTCCATGATAGGTTCTTTGCTTTACCTTTGTGCATCTAGACCCGATATTGTGTTGAGTGTAGGTGTGTGTGCAAGGTATCAAGCGGCTCCTAAAGAAAGCCACATGTTGGCGGTCAAGAGAATCCTACGATATTTAGTTCATACCCCAAGGTTTGGTTTGTGGTACCCAAGGGATTCCTCTTTCACTCTTCGTGGGTTCACGGATTCGGATTGGGCCGGTGATCAAGATGATAGGAAATCAACTTCCGGGGCTTGCCAATTCCTTGGTAGGTCCTTGGTGAGTTGGTCTTCTAAGAAGCAAAATTGTATCTCTCTCTCCACCGCCGAAGCCGAGTATGTGGCCGCCGCTAGTGCATGCACTCAATTGTTATGGATGAGGCAAACTTTGAAGGAATACGGTGTCAATTGTGACAAAGTGCCTCTTTTGTGTGACAATGAGAGTGCTATCAAGATTGCCTACAACCCGGTGCAACACTCAAGGACCAAGCATATTGAGATTCGTCATCATTTTATTCGAGATCATGTTGCCCGTGGAGACATTGAGCTTGCTTATGTGCCAACCAAGGACCAACTTGCCGATATTTTCACGAAGCCACTTGATGAAGCAAGATTCACTTATTTGAGGAATGAGCTAAATATCGTGGATTCAAGGAGTTTGGCTTGACCATCTTGCGTACACACCTATAGTGTCAACTTCTATCTTGGTTTAGGTGTAGGCATGAATTTAGGGGGAGTGTTGTCCTAATAAATTGGGCTCTCCCTCCCCCCAATATGCCTATAGTAAAAGTTTATTTCTCTTTTCATGAATTATGAGCTTAAATGGCGAGTATTGGTTATGGACCCAAGATATATCTTCGCGGTGCCATTCCATAAACTCATACATGGTGGCCTAGGCCACCGACCTCTTCCTAGTGAAGAGTTGGTTCTTTTGGGATTTTATTGGATTTTATTTGCAAATCTTTTGTTCTTATGGGAAACTCACTCAATCTTGGCTTTTATTGTTTTTGGCTTTTGCAAGATGAGTGTGAAGTACCATCCCAGTTTGTGTTGTCTATCCCAAGCCTCTACTTTCCCCAAAACTTGCTCCTCTTGCCACATACATGTCCACCACCATAAACCAGCTTCTCTGAGTTGTGGGGGCCGGAGACTCCGGTGTCTAACACCGGAGACTCCGGTCTGGGCAGAGTCTCCGCCCTAAGCCACGGAGAATCCGGCACCCCGGAGACTCCGGTGTGCTTAGGCCGGAGACTCCGGCCTCGGCGAATCCAGAGAGTCAAAAAGGGGATCGGGGTGGGGGTTGTTTTCACAACTCCTTTCCACCCCCGACCCTCTCCTCTCCTCTGCTGCCGCCCCCTGCCTGGAGAAGCTTCCCCGGCCGCTTCCCGCCGCCGGAATCCGCCGTCCAGCCGGCCCCTCTTCCTCTCCAACGTTGGGGAACGTCCTCCCCACCATTGGAGACCTTCACCATGTCGAGCAGCGGTACCTCTCTCTCTCCCTCTCTAGGTTTCTTCCTAGATCTTGGATAGAGTGTGTAGTGCAGCTCCCTATGGTGTAGAATCTCTTGCTGGCTTGTTTTCATCGCAATGTATCAATTTTAGCATCTTTAGCATCGAATTTTGACCTAACCCTAGATTCTCAGCCTCAGGGCCGGAGACTCCGGCCTGTCCCAGGCCGGAGACTCCGGTGTGGCCGGAATCTCCGGCCCCTGAGACCGGAATCTCCGGTGTAGATCAAGTTTGTGTGCTGTTGATTCTCCAATTGATGCATCCCTTGTTTCCTTGGACATGTATGCTTATCCCCCTGCTACCTACTATCTGTTTACTCACAGGATCCTCACAGCGACTCAAGAAAATCACTCACAACCCCAATAAAGTGACTAGAAAAGAAAAGAGGGGAAATCGTGCTTATTTGGATCGGACTGAGGATGGCCGCTTGGTTCAGCGTGACAGGGGTGCTGCTGCTAGAGAGGCTGCACAGAGAAGAGCCGAAGAAGAGTTCCTTGCTGAAGAGAGGGCCAAGAAAGCAAAGTTTGACAATTTGACCACTCTTAGTGGGTTGAACAAATCTGAGTTCCGTGCAATGAGGTCGCAGCCTTTCTTCGATATGCCACGCAACACCTCCAATCCTCGGTTTTGGAGAAAGGAACAAGAAATTGTGATGAATGAAGTGTATGCCAAGCTCTCGGGTCCTAACAAGGTTTGTGTGCAAAAGGTGCTTAATCTTTCCGCCCTTAGCACTAAACCATATTTCCAAGAGGCCGTGTGGATTGTTCGCAAGCTAGGATTAGAGCACCTCATGACGCTTCAACAGAACTATGACATCAACTTGGTGCACCAATTCTTTGCTACCATTCAGTTTGGAGAGGATGTAGATGTCAAGTTGACATGGATGACCGGGCCGATGAAGTGTGAGTCCTCTATGACTCGGTTCGGTGAGCTTCTTGGCTATGTGTTCCGCAAGGGTGAAGCCTCCCAAGGAAGAATCATGCACACGGAAGGAGTCAATTATGACAAAAACAAGTTGACACCGCTTTATCTCAACAAGTCAGCTGTTGGCTCCAACAAGGACCTTTTTCCAACCTTTAATATCCTCCTTCGCATGTTTAGAAGCAATATTGCACCTCAAGCCGGGAATGTGGATGCAATTCGCGGAGGGCTTGTCAATCTTCTTGCTCATTCCTATGAGGTGCTTCAAGCCGGAGTTAATTGTCAAGGTTATGAGATTGACGTGATGGATTTCATCAAATGCGAGTTGCATTGGGCCGTGCATGAGATGAAGAATCCTATATATGCACCTTATGTGATGATGCTAATTCTTGACCAAGTGCCAACTCTCAACCGTGAGCACTTCACCGTTCACAAGGCCGGCTCCCTTCAAATCCTCAAGCATGACAAGCCTTCTTCTTCAAGTGGTCCCTCTCGTGTTCCGTTTGCATCAAGTGAAGAAGAGGAAGAAGATGTTGCACCCGTTCGTAGGAGGAGTAAGAATGCCGACCCTCCCTCATGGGTTAGCAAGGGCAAAGATGATGTGCAAAGGAAGATCAAGAAGCTTAGTTGGTTTGAGAAGATGGTGATTCGCATGAATGTGTGCCTCCACCGGGAAAATTACGAAGGTTATAAGGAGAGGAAGTTGATCATCTCCAATCAAAATAGGTTGTTCAAGGAGTTGGAGAAAAAGAGGGACAAGACTCCACCACCTCCTCCTCCTCCTCGCATTGGCAAAGCAACACAAGAAGAGCTCGCCGAAGAAGAAGGATCCTCCGGTAGTGAAGCGGCAATTCCCTATGATGCTTGGCACGCAAAGCAATTCCCTTGGTCAGATTTTGTGTTTGAGGACGTGTCCTCCAATTTGCCTTCTTCCTCACGCAACACCGGAAAGGCTCCAATGCCTCATGGAGAGATTGAAGAAGATGAAGATGCTAGTGGCTCGCAATATGATGAGGATGATGATGATGATGATGACGCCACCGACGAGGACTCCGAGTGATCTCTTTGGGGACCGTTAGCATCGCCTTTCTTCCTTTTTGGTGTTTCGATGCCAAAGGGGGAGAAATGGTTCTAGTAGGCTATCCGTGGGATTTGCATGGGTCGGAGCACAAGCATTTGCTTTTATCATTCCTTAAGAGCTTGTGTTCCTTTTATTTCGTGTGTTAAACTTTGTGTTGAACTCTATTCTATTTGCCTCTTTTATGTGTGAGATGTGGATCTTGTGGTCGTTAAGGAGACATGATATCGTTTTTATCTATGGTTGAATTATATTTGTGAGGTGAAATATGCTTTGGAATTATCTTTTATTCTCACTCACAAGGTATGGTTGCTAACTTTATCATCAACCCCTCTATATCATGTTCCTTTTATTTGCAAATGATTGTGTCCTTGATTATATCATGTCTTATTTTATTTGTGGCATCCTCCCCTATATGTGGGTTTCCTCTCATTTGTATATCTTGTCTAATATGCACACATTTAGGGGGAGATGCTATTTGTCACGTGATATGATCATTTTATTTTGCAAATCTTAGTGTTGTCATCTAACACCAAAAAGGGGGAGATTGAAAGAACATTTCCTAACCCCTATGAGTTTTGTGTGTTAGTTAACAACACTAATGACTATCTAATGTGATGCTAAGTGGTGCAGGTATTGACATATTTTTTACCCCTAGCATCTTGCACCAAAAAGTGAAGAAAGGGCAAAGTTTTGGTTGCTGCAGGAAAATTCCTGGCCGGAGTTTCCGGCCTTTCAGGCCGGAGTCTCCGGCCCCCTTGTTTTTCCTGCCCCCTGGCCAAAGTGTGGGGAGCTACTGGACACCCCTCCGGAGGAACACCGGAAGGAGCCCGGAGTCTCCGGGAGGCCGGAGTATCCGGCCTCTGGGCACCGGAGTCTCCGGCCTGCCCAGCGTCCTCGACAACTCTCCGCCCGGGTGCGGAGTATCCGGCTCACCCCGGAGTCTCCGGTCCTCCTGACCGGAGTCTCCGGCCCTTCGATCAAGCGTGCAACGTGTGGGGAGCTACTGGAGCCTGTCCGGAGGGACCCCGGAAGGAGACCGGAGTCTCCGGAGTCTCCGGCCCTCTTAGGCCGGAGTCTCCGGGTTAAGTGAACCCCAACGGCTAGTTGTTGCAGAGGGGTATAAATACCCCTCCACCTACCTCAAGACAGCTAGCTCGTCCAGCATTTATGAACCCTAGTTTTTAAGAGCTCAAAATCACAAGATCTCCCAATTCCTCCGTCCAAACGCGTTGATCTTCGGAGGATTGAAGGAGAAGACCCGGATCTACATCTTCACCAAGCCGTTCTTCATTTCCCCCTCGTTCTCTCGAGGATTCTTGTTTCTAGGGTTAGCTTTGTGTTACCCTAGATTCTTGTGCTCACTTGTTGTTGTAATTGTAACAGAGTGTTGATTTGGGAGCCCCCAATTAAGTTGTGGGTGTGTGCCCCAAGAACGTTGTAAGGGCTCCGGATTCCGCCTTGAAGGTCTCCGATAGTGGAAGGTGAACTAAGCCTTTGTGGCAAAGTTCATCGGAGAATAGGGTGAGGCCTTTGTGGCGTTGAGTAGGCCTTTGTGGCGAGCTCACACCCCTCCAACGAGACGTACTCCCTTAACAAGGAGGAACTCGGGAATACATCCTTGTCTCCGCGTGCTTCCCTTCGGTTACCTCTTTCCACCCTCCTCGTTCTTGTTTGTGTTACTTGCCTAGTCGTTTTGCTATCTTGTCATATAGGTAAATTCATCGTAGATGCATATCTAGATAATTTACCCTCTTGCCAAGCCTAAAATTGAAAAAGACTAAAATTTGGCGTAGCACCTATTCACCCCCCCCCTCTAGGTGCCCATACGATCCCTTTCAGATATGCCCGTTTTCATTTTGTACTTTCTGCAGTTTTCTCTGGGCCGGAAATTTCGGCCCCCCGGATATATCCAGCCAAAGTTCCGGCCCAAACTTCCGGACTATGTCCAGAGAGCTTCCCAGGGCGTCCGGGTCGCTCCGGGGGGTCCGGAAATTCCGCGGTAAACCCCGGAAGTTCCCCCGCGCAGGAAAAACTGTACATAACGGTTGGATTTGGTGGGGACCCATTTAAGGGGTCATCTTCCCCAATGGTTCCCTAGTTTTGGAGTTTATCTCTCTCCTCCATTATTGACCTCCAAAGTTTTGATTTCTCTCAATCCCTCCAATGATTCTTGCCCATATTTAGGGTAACAAGAGAGAAGATCTAGATCTACAACTCCACCAATCACTTTCTCCTCTTTGTGAGGGGAACCCTTTGGATCTAGATCTTGGGATTCATTTGTTGATTTCTTTCTTGTTCTTCCTCTCTTATTCCCCCATAAGCATTTGTTGCTTTGTTGGAATTTGAGAGTGAAGGATTTGAGCACTTGTGCTCTTGCCATTGCATTAGTTGCATCGGTTTGCTCTCTCCACAAAGATTCGTGGAAGTGAAGGTTGGGAACTTGTTACTCTTGGGTCATTGGACCCTAGACGGTGTTGTGGTGATTCTTGGGAGCCTCCAATTCGGTTGTGGATGCGTGCCCCAAGCTTAGTGCTGTAAAGGCTCCGGATTCCGCCTATAAGAACTCCGATAGTGGAAGGTGAACCTCACATTTGTGGTGCGGTTCATCGGAGAATAGGGTGAGACCTTTGTGGCGTTGAGTAGGCCTGTGGTGGCGAGCTCACACCCCTCCAATGAGACGTACTCCCCTCAAAAGGAGGAACTCGGGAATATATCCTCGTCTCGCGTGACTCGGTTATTTCTATACCCGAGCTCTTTACTTATGAATTTACTTTGTGATAGCCTTCGTGCTTGAAGTATTATATTGTTATCGCCTTGTTGTTATCTTGCTTAGCATAAGTTGTTGGTGCACATAGGTGAACCTAGTATATTAGGTTTTGTATGCTTGATAAATTAAACACTAGTTTTATTCCGTATTTATCAAGCCATAATCGTAAAAGTTTTTAAATCGCCTATTCACCCCTCTAGGCGACATCCTTGTCCTTTCAGCGGACTCCTGATGACGGCGTGGTGGCTTCGCGGTTCTTTGCGCGCTCGTGGCGGCGGCAGTGTCCCATGGCGCAGCTGCGGCGACGGGCGGCGTGAGCTTGGCCCGGGCGGGCTCGATGAAGACGGAGGGCCGGCGCAGGTGCTCGGGGCCTGGGCGGCCGACCTGGTAGGCAGCGGCACTGCTGCTCGTCGGCTAAGCGTGGAGGTCTCTTGAAGGGGCGATGGGCAGCGCGACATGGCCACCTTGACTCGGGCCGGGCCAGGGGGCTCGGGCCCGTTTGAGCCCATCGACGCCCGCACCCCAGATCTGATGATTCCGGTAGCCAAGGGGGCTGCAGGTCGCCGGTCTATGGGATGAGCTTCCTCGTTGTAGGTTCGATGCCCCTTGCCGTGGTCCGGTTGGTGCTTCTCTTTCTTTGCTTCTTGTCCGCTCCGTGCAGAGTTGGGACGCCGGGGCGGCGGCTCTGGATGGAGGGAGTCTGCTTGGTTGGCGGGCATGCCAGCGGCTCAGGTGCTGGCTGGTGACCGCGGCCGTGTGGGCGGCGTGGTTACGGCGAGCGGTGTGGCGTGGTGAATGGACAGCTGAGTGCCATTGCCGGGGGAAACCCTTGTCCTTTGGGCCTTGACGGCGGCGTCCGTGGACGTCGTTCCCTTCCTGAAGGCGTCGATGTGGCGGTGCTCGGTGTGTCTATGTGCTCCGGGTGAAAACCGAAGATCCTCGGATCGAGCGGTAGCGGCACTCCGGCGTCGTGATCTTCTTGAAGATGCCGCCTTTGGAGCCCCACGACGTGCGGCTCTCTGGTGGTTGGGTGGTTCCACCCCACTCTCCCTGGCAAAGGTTGCTTCGTGTTCTGCTCTCTCGATGCTCCTCGTCTGGCAGGTCCCTGGTGCTTCTCTTCGGTGGTGAGCCGTCGGCCGATTCCTGGCGGTGGCCGGCCTCTGGTGGTGTTGCCTACGACGGTGGAGCTGTCACGTTTGGTCTTTATTGGTTCGCCCGCTAGGGTGAGCGCCGGCCCAACACGCAGCCAGTCCAGCTTCTGCTCCTCCTCTGCGTAGTCTTCTGTAATAGTCGTCGGTGGTTTCACGTTTCCGTTTGTAGCGCCGCTGTTAGACCTGTTCTTGTGTGAGTGTGCAGTTCTGCTTTGTAACCTGGGTGCAGCATCATGTATGTGTTTCGCCGTTGTTGGCGTTATTAATTTAACGCTGGGCCTTCTAGCCTTTTATCTAAAAAAAACATTGCAATCATTAGTAGCATGGGAGAAAGAATGATGATGCTTATAAAAAGATCGCCGCCTTAATTCCTCGACTGACATGTAACATGATTAATGCATATCACTTTTTCCTTCAGCAGGTTATCAAATATTGTGTCACATTTATCCACGTCAAAACTGCACTTGAACTCCTCATCCCGATTCTTGCGAATTGGCTTCAGGTCTTCACACACATAAAGGTTTGGCTTTGCTTGTCCAAACAAAATAAACAACTAGACATCAACATCCTCGTCTGAGTCAGCATTAGTTTTTACTAGGTTGAGTCGACTCCAACTCATCTAATGCGTGTCCTTCATGTCGTTAGCTCGAATTTCATGAGCCAAAGCTCTCTCCAGAACATGACCGACATTGAGGAACTCGTACCCCTAAGTTGTCTTTCAGATGGGACCTTAAGCCATTAAGCACTAACTCGGTCATATCTCTTTCTGTAATCAGCAAGCTATCATCATTTTCTTGTGTTCCTATAACATTTGACATAATCGTGCACCGACTCGTCATGTTTTTGCCTAACCGATATAAGATGAGATACTTTTAACTCAATTCTCTCACTAGTAGGAAAAGGCTTATAGGTGGGATGGTTACCAGTGACGCACCTGGCTTTGGTGCTCCACTGGTAATATACATGTGGTGCACCGAGACAGATGCGCCACTGGTATGCATATAGAAGTGGCGCACCCCAAGCCCATGCGCCACGGCTAAGTGGTGGTCGTACTGGCTGGGGTGATGGAAGCTTACCAATGGCACACCAGACCAGGGTGCACCACTGGTATTTGCTTACCTGTGGCGCACCAAAGCTAGGTGTGCCACTGGTATTTGGTTACAGAAATGGGGTAGGTTACCAGTGGCGCATCAGTCAGCAGTGTGCTATGGGTAAGGTGCATACTGGTGGTGCACCGTGGCCAGGTGCGCCACTGGTAACCTGGGATCAGATATTTAGTGGGTGGAGCTACCTACCACCACTCATTTCCTATCCTCTTCTCCCTCTCCCAAAAAGTAGATCTGCTCGCCCCCTCCTCCTTCCCACCTCATTTCCACCATTGATTCATCCATTTGAGCCAGTTAAACCTTCTTAGATTGATAGGTATGTAAGTGAAACCTCTCCAAACTTCTAGATCTACTAGAGCCACCCACACACCACTCTCTCTAGCTAGCTTCTCCTCCATCTTCTTGATACGTCTCCAACGTATCTATAATTTCTTATGATCCATGCTTGTTTCATACCATTTGCTACATGTTTTGTTTACATCTTATAGCATTTTTATGCATTTTCTGGAACTAACCTATTAACAAGATGCCACAGTGCCAGTTCCTGTTTTCTGCTGTTTTCCCGTTTCAGAAAAGTACTTAAGGAAATATTCTCGGAATTGGACGGGACAAAAAGCAGCAGTCTTATAATTCAATGGACCACACGGAGCCCGAAGGATAGGACCTGGAGGGCCGTGGGCCGGCCACACCATAGGGTGGCGCGGGACCCATGCCTGCCGCGCCACCAGGTGGTGTGGGGCCCACGGGAGCCCTCCGACGCCGCCCTTTCGCTATATATTGCCCCCGACGCATAAAACCTAGACGGACCCGTCATATTCCAAAGAAACATCTGCAGCGCCGCCGCCATCGCCGACAAGTTTCGGGGGACAGAAGTCTCTGTTCCGGCACCCTGCCGGGACGGAGAAGTGCCCTCGGAGCCATCTCCATCGACTCCACCACCATCTTCATCGCCGTTGCTGACTCCCATGACGAGGAGGGAGTAGTTCTCCCTCGGGGCTGAGGGCCGTACCGGTAGCCATGTGGTCTATATCTCTCTCTCCCATGATGTGATCTATATGTGATCATGAGCTTTGCAATCTAGATGTTGTTATGTTACTCAAGTGGGCTTTATTTATGTGATCTCCGGAGACTCCTTGTCCCACGTGTGTAAAGGTGACAGTGTGTGCACCGTGTGGGTCTTTAGGCTATATTTCACAAGATACTTGTTCACTGATTTATTATTTGAGTTGGATGTCTCTATGAAATTGTGGTGTGTTAGTACCTCCTATGAATGCTCATGGTCCAGTGTGGGGTATTCATTAGTACTTGGGATATATGTTTGAGGCGTGCTTTTGCATTCCTACACAATGAATTAGTGTTCATTATCCAGCCGGAGAATACTTCGAGTAGTATATTGAAGTGCTTATATTTATTCAATTATGATTGCATTGTTGAGAGTGACCACTGGTGAAAGTATGATCCCTAGGCCTTGTTTCTAAGCATTGAACACACCGTTTACAACAAGTTCTGACACATGTTTGCTTGCTGCCATTTTTATTTCAGATTGCAATTACTACTTATAATCATCCATATTACTTGTATTTCACTATCTCTTCGCCGAACTAGTGCACCTATACATCTGACAAGTGTATTGGGTGTGTTGGGGACACAAGAGACTTTTGTATTGTGATTGCAGGGTTGCTTGAGAGGGATACCTTTGACCTCTACCTCCCTGAGGTTCTACAAACCTCTGCTCTTGGAGGCCCAACACTGTCTACAAGAATAGAAGCGTGTGTAGACATCACTTCTCCACTCTCTTCCCCACACACCACTCTCTCTAGCCAGCAAGCTCTCTTCCAACTTTTAGATCTAATTAATCTCACCGATGCCAACAAACTCTCTCGGTTGACTTGTATCGGTAAGTTAGGTGAGTCGTTGGAGGATATGCATGCATGTGTTTGTATGTGAAGTGGATTGTTGCGCGGACGTTGTGAGCGCTAGTTGCGCGGACTCCAAATGTGATGACATGAAATGAGTTGCCAATGTTTTTCCGAAATGTTGATTCATTTCCGTTTCGGCAAATTTCTGGCAATTGGCGAAAGTCCTGTTTTTAGCAAAGGTCATGCCGAAATTTTCCGTCGGGGATCATGCATTAATTGGTGTGGTTCTAATTCTTTTGCTCTTTTCTACGCAGGCGACAATGGTCTGTATGATGAGCAAAGCCATCATGGCCAGATGGATGAAATCTGCGACGACCGACATGATACAAAATGACTTGACGGAGATAAGTTATCCGTGTCGAAGATGCAGATTGACGACCTTGATCAGCCCTTATTCCGGGCTATTGTAGTCGCACCTGCTCGTTAGTGGTTTCATGGATGGCTATACTCGGTGGATAAGATGATGAAGATGTTGAGGAAGGGCAATGGGAGAATAACAGTGCGCGGCGAGAAGAAGAAGATCGGTCTCCCAGACATGATGGAGATGTCGGAACTGATCATGAAGATGATCAAGCAGATCATGAAGATCAAGATGCCATAACAGATGGAATATTGTCAGGCTGGGTGTGTGACCCTCATGTTCAAGAACTGCTTCTCAAAGAGACGAGTACAACACATGGCTACCGCTAGAGAGAAAGCCAAGCTGGCGCAACTGGAGATAGACGCGGTTACTCCATTGTACGAACGATGTGGGCCAGAGCATACCCGTTTGAAAGTAACGCTCAAGGCTCTGCATATGAAGGCAAAACACAGATGGACTGACGTAAGCTTCGACGAAAATTTGGCATTCATGCACGAACTTCTTCCCGAGGGGAACAACTGTCCAACTAGTATCGAGGAGGCTAAGAAAGTCGTGTGCCCTCTCGATTTACCGCACACCAAGTACCATGTCTGTCTAAATGATTGCATCATTTATCGGGGCGAGCACGCTGAAAATCATATGTCTGGTGTGCGGCGTTACTCGATACAAGAAAGGGAAGAAAGCTCCTCGAATAGTGGTATGGTACTTTCCGATCACTCCTCGTCTGCAGCGGTATTTCGTAGACCCTAAGGAGGCAATGCTCATGCGGTGGCACGCGGAAAAGGAAGAAGACACAAAGGCGATGAAAAGGACACGATGCTGAGACACCCTTCACATGCTAGCCAGTGGAATGCATTGGACCTTGATACCCAACATTTGGGGATGATCCAAGGAACATCAGGCTGAGATTGAGCACTGATGGACTCAATCCGTTTGGCAGCCAGAGCAGCACACAGCACCTGGCCCGTGTTTGTATGGATGTACAACCTCCCCCTGGTTGTGCATGAAGAGGAAGTACATACAAATGAGTATGCTAATTCAAGAGCCAAAACAACCAGGCAACAACATCAATTTGTATCTCCGGCTGTTGAAAAAGGAGCTAGCCAAGTTATGGGATGAGCCAGTCAATATGTGGGACGCCGTCGAAAAACAATATTTCCCTATGAGATCCGCGTTGATCACGACGTTGCACGACTATCTCAGTTGCAGATATATCTCGGGGCAGGTGGTCCATGGACACTGCGGATGCATTAAGTGCATGGATGACACGACGTATCGCCAGCTAGAGAAAGACCCCGGGTCTTCGAAAACCATGTTCATGGGGCATCGAAGGTGGCTTCACAAGGATGACCCGTGGAGAAAACGCAAAGATCTGTTCGATGGTGAAAACGAGACCCAAAACACCCACGAACGAGGAGCGGCGAGGAAATCAACGAGTTTTAAAATATTTGGAAGAGTGCCCTGCGTCGGGAAAGAAGTGAAAGGCGCCAGAGCCGCTGCTAAATGTTTGGAAAACGAGATCTGTTTTCTGGGAGTTGTCGTACTGGAATATCCTTCGCATGCCTCATAGCCTTGATGTCATGCATATCACGAAGGACGTGTGCGAGAGTCTGCTTGGCACCCTGCTCAACATGCGGGAGGACCAAAGATGGGCCGAAAGCAAGGAGCGAACTGATACACATGAATATCAGGGAAGAGCTTCACGTAGGACACCCTGATGATGATTAGTCGGAAGGTCGTCACAAGGGTAAAAAGGTCAAGAAGAATGAAATTTACTGTCCCCTTCATGCTTCACACTGAGTTAGAAAGAGATCGAGCAATTCTTCAAGTGCCTCCTAGGAGTCAAAGTTTCTTCCGGTTACTCGGGGAAGATAAGCAAATACCTAGACGAAGAGAAGCACAAGTTCAGCGGGATGAAGTCTCATGACTATCACGTGCTGATGACGTAGGTACTTCCGGCTGCAATCCAAGGGATAATGGACGAGCACGTCCGTGAAACACTGTTTGCCCCCCTGCAACTTTATCGACATCATCTCTCGAAAGTTGATTGGCGTGAAGCAACTCGAAGGCTACAGGAAGAGATCTTGGTGATACTATGCGAGCTTGAGATGTACTTACCACCCGCATTCTTCGACATTATGGTGCATCTTCTGGTCCATATCGTGGAGGATATCAGGCAACTTGAGCCGAAGTTCCTTCAAAGCATGATGCCGCTCAAAAGGATGAATGGTGTCATCAAGGATACGTTTGCAACAGGGCCCGTCCAGATGGAAGCATAGCCAAGGGTTTTCTGACCGAAGAGTGCATCTCTTTCTGCACGAATTATCTGAACATCGACAACCCTGTTGGTCTGCCCGTCAACAGGCACCTTGACAGGCTCGCTGGATGGGGTCACCGCGAGGGTCAACGCAAAATGCATGTCGACTTCAATGATCGATGCATCGACTTCCATAGAGCAAACCTAGTTGCGCTACAACATATTGAACTATTCGATCCTTGGTTGGAAGAGCACAAAAGCTTTATTGCGAAGAAGTACACTGACCAGGGCCAGCATAAGACGGACAGAGAAATAATCAGAGAGCACAACTCCGATTTCATGCGTTGTTTCAAAGAAAAGCTCTTGGCTAATCCCCCACAAATGACTGTAGAAGGAAGAATCCTATTCTTCTTGTCACAGGGCCCCTCGCACAACCTGATGACCTGTCAGGGCTACGATATCAATGGTTACACATTCTACATGGAGGAAAAGGACAAGAACTGCGATAATCAGAACTCATGGGTCCGGATGGCGATGGGTACCCGACACCCGCTAATCCGAGGGGTACCCGCATCGAATGGGGGGGTTTGGTTTAAAAAAAACCCGCGAGGCTGCTTATCGGGGAAAACATAATCCACTGGGTCTAGCGGAGGCGGGTATGGGGGTATCAAACCCGTACCCTTTAACCCGCATACCCGGCTTCAACAGGTGGGGTATACATGTCATTGTCTAAAACTCTAAATAGAAACCCTAAGTCTCTATTCCCTAGTCCCCACCTACCCACGTCCCCGAGACCACAACCCACACGCCACGCCCCCAACCCCCACGTGCTCCTGCGCGAGTCCCGTACGCCACCGCCTCCCCTCGCATGCCGCCCCACGCGCTCCCGCCCGCCGCCGCCCCACGCGCTCCCGTCCGCCACTACCGCCCCACACGCTCCCGCCCGCCTCTGCCGCCCCACGCGCTCTCGCCCGCCGCCGCCGCTGCTACGCACGCCGTCGACACACGCGCTCCTGCCATCCGTCGCTGCACATGCCTTTGCCGACTCGCAGCTCCTACGCTGCGCATGTCCAGATTGGCGGGTACCCGTCGGGTCTCGTGAACCCGACGGGTGGCGGGTCTGGTGGAGTTCTGGACCCGCCGGCGGGGATAGGGGGGGTGGCGGGTGGCGGGGGTGGGGAGAAGGGTCGGGTGCCATCCCTACTTAGGGGTAATGATGGAATCGTACAGTGACGTCAAGAAAAGATACTATGGAAGGATCGAGGAGATATCGGAGCTCGACGACTATGGAGAGAAGGTACTGATTTCTGCGTCAGATGGGCCAAGATCGTCGAAAAAGAAGGCCGGTATTTTACCACCATGGTTATAACCGAAGCCAAATTAAAGACTGGCGGCGCGAACGTCACCGCAAAAAATGAGCCGTGGGTATTGGCTAACCAAGTGGACCAAGGCTTCTTCATTACCGACCCGACAAGACCTAGCCGTGTTGGCATGAGGAGAGGAAAACGGAACATTATCGGAATGGATGGAGTGGCCAACGAGCAAGATTTTGACTAGTACGGTGACCCGAAGATGGAGGAAGATGACGACGACGATGAAGAAAAACATACACCACAAGAAGAAGCAGGACAACGCTACCTACAGGCCACCCATTCAAGAGAAGAAGTCATGAGGTTTTGGGGCTAAATTATGCAACTGTGACAAAGAAGAGCAAGAATATTGTGAAACGCTAGCTAGATAAGAATAACGACGTGCCGTGTATGCACATGTATTCGATGAACTGATTATTGATGTAATATATGCACTAAATAAGATGTTTTTAATCAAATCAATCAACACATTTATTTGGATTTTATGATTTATTTTAAATTTATATGAATTTTATATCAATTAATATGAAAAGGAAAAAAAGATTTATATTGATTTATTTTTTATTTATATTGATTTATTTTGAATTTATATGAATTTTATATCAATTAATATGAAAAGGCAAAAAAAGTGGTGGGGGATTCGAACTCGGGCGGGTGCGGATGCAATACAGAGGTCGAGAGCCACTGGGCTAAGCGAGTGTTTGTGTCAATGGATGGGCGCGGACTTATTTCAATAGGTGCTAGTTTACCCGTGGTGCACCCGGGCTCAGTGCACCACGGTTAACTGCCCTAATTAGCCACCGGCGCCGGCCGCGTCGTCCGAATCTCGATCACCTTTCTATTTTCACCAGCCGCTGCAACCTCTCCTCCCTCTCCCGCTCCCGGCCGCGGCCCTCCGGCCCGCCGCTGGCACCGTCCTCCCTCCGCCACATCCTCCTGCCGCCCTTCGCCACATCCTCGCACCGCCACATCCTCCAGCCGCCCTCCGCCACATTCTACCACCGCTGGCACCGTCCTCGCCCCAATCCGAGGGGAGCTCCCTCCCCGCCTAGCCGCCACCGAGCTCCCTCCGACGACCTCCGTCACCATCGACGAAGCTCCGTTGCAAGGACCACCACTCTCCTCCGACGACCTCCATCGCCAGGCCCGCTGCTGGCACCGACCTCGCCTCCCAGCTGCTCTCACACCCCGGCCCGAGCTTGACCCTGCCAAGATCTGCAGCGCCCCCGACAGGCCGCCTCCGCAAGATAATCTCTTTTTCTTTTTTGCAATTTTTCCTTTTATCAAATTTCAACGATGCTGCGCAAATGTGATGCGAGTGGTGAATTAGTTGTTGTCGAAACCTAAACTACTAAAACATAAACCGAAATGCAACTTAATCGAAATTTCTAAAACCAACCGAAACTTGTAAACATAAACCAAAATTCGTAAAATCTAGATTGCTTGATGGCTTAATTAGCATGTTTACCTCCCTGTGTTGAATATGTAGTTTGCTTGTTGCTATCTAGCCATGATTTTTTATATGGTGGTGGTGGTGGCCTACGGTGGTGATTTTGTATATGTTGCCGATCAGAGATGCCAGCCGGGGTTTGCAACCTTGTGAGATTTTTGTATGTTTGCAGGTACCCATGAGGCCCTTGAGATTTTCGATGTCGATTAAATTCCATTTCGGCAAATTTCGGGTACTCCACATGTCTATTTTTAGCGAAGTTCATGCTAAAATTTTCCGTGAATTTTGGCATGACTTTTGCTAAAAATAGGACAAATTTGAGTGCCTGGATTTTTTATGTTTGAAATACAGAATTTGAAATAATGTAGTGAATTTTACTTAAATACACAATTTGGATTTTGCATGCATAAGTGAATTTCATATATAGATTTATTATATTGTGTATTTTAGTTTTTTGCTCTAATGGTTCTTTTATTATGTAGTTTTGCATGATATGTCTTGGTATACTGGTGTGAGGGAAAAAATTAGGAGGGATGGGAGCCGCATGTATGGATGTCAGATCCATATTGATGGGATCAAGCGCTGGGTTGGCCAGTGGCCGTCCGAGGAGCAGGCGGCGCGCGCCTACAATTATTTTGCCATCCAGGAGTACGGGGATCGTGCGTTGAAAAAGCTCAACTTCCCCGCGGATCGTTACCACGCGGCCGATCTCGCGCCACCAGGAATATGACACTCACCAAGTATATGGAAAAGGAGCACCGCATGGCCGAGGAGAGCAGCTCGCACGGCGCAACGCCCGTCCCCAGGACGACCCGTTGGTGAGGAATCTCATGTAGGACCCGAATCTGTTGGCGTACCAGTATGAGATGTTTGGATCACAGGACACCAGTGCGGCCCCGTTCCATGGCGTCGGTCCTTCCCACGGCGCTAGTACGGCCCCGTCCCATGGCGCCAGTCCTTCCCACGGCACCGCTCTTTCCCAGGTGAAGGAGGAGAGTTTCAGCTGGGACGAGGAGGAGGAGTTCGATATTTCAGATGACTGGCTCTGGGAGAAGGTAGCACATTAGCACAGGAGGATGAGGCCAAAGAGGCCGAAGAGGCCGCCAAGAAGGCCAGGGGTGGCTAGCTAGATGATTGAGCACTTATCGTATTAGAGTTGATGTTTAGACTGTTTAATACAATATGCAACTTATTGTATTAGAGCTGATGTTTAGACTATTTTATGTATAATATGATCTAAACTTAATATGTGTATGCTTCGTATTCGAGTTTATAATGTGTTATGCATGCTCGTGAATTGACAAAGCCTATGATTTAAACTATGCCACGGTAAAGACAAGGGGAGTGTCTATAATGCCTTGTAGTGTATAGAATTGGAGTGTTTGTATTAATACATGGTCTTATAGACACTATTTTTTCCTTGTTTTGCACGACAATGATATATGAGGCTTTACATTGTTTCCATTGTTGATGTAGTGGAGTTATCTATTGTGTTATGCATGGTTTATCTTTGTTTTGTCTTTTCTTTGAATGCCGATGATTAAAATATTGTGTCACTAGGTGGTAACCCTGAAGGTCTTGTGAGCCTTGTGATATGCACAAGTACAAGTCTTGTGCATCCTACTTGGCTCATTGGATCCTTCAGGTCTACTTGTTTGTCCGACCTAATTAAGCATGAGGCGCAAATCCAAGTCATTTTTGTTTAGTTTGTACTGTGTTTTCGATAATGCCGATGATTAAAATGTTGTGGCACTATGCGATTCAAGGTGGTGCTAGCGAACCTTGTGATATGCACAAATAAACATCTTGTGCATCCTACTTGGTTTGGTTGCTCCATCCCTGAAATGTATGTCCAATCTAAATATATATGAGCCACAAATCCGAAATCATTTTGTTTGTTCTCTCTTTTTCCGAATGTCGATGTAAAATGTTGTACACTATGTGATTCGGGTGGTGCTAGCGGACCTTGTGATATGCACAAATAAACATATTATGCATCTTCTACTTGGTCCGCTTGCCCCATCCCTGGTCAATGTGTATCCATCTAAATATGAGGCACAAATCTGAATTTTTTATTCTCTCTTTTTCTGAATACCGATGATTAAAATTATGTGGCACGTCGGTTATTCGTATGTCATTATTTGCAAACAACATGTGAATTCTTTCTTCTTGTTGCCTAATATTTTTATCTGTCATGTGTACATAGATGAAGAACTGGTATGTGGTGTATGAAGGTAGGGTTCCAGGAGTCTACGACGAGTGAGAAGACTGTGTGAAGCAAGTGAGCAAGTTCAAGGTGAAGAGTAAATAGGAGGAACCGGATGAAGACCAAATTCATCGTGATCCCCGTCTTGATCACCATAATTGCGGTTATCCTATATTTGATTATAGTTTAGGGTGACCACTTACTTTGTAATGTGATGGAACTGGTATACTCGATCTCGAGACCTCGACTTGTCTAATATTTTGACACTCTTCTATGTCGGATTCTAATTATATAATGAATGTGTTTTTTTGCGCAACACAGTACAACACATGCGCTCACATACACGCGCATACACTCACCCCTATGAACGCACGCACGCACACCCTACCCCTATGAGAAGCTCCGAGATACTGAGCCGGCGAGTCAGGTCTTGAGATTGACGAAGTCACCACAGGCGCCTCGCGACGGAAACGTCGCCTCCCACTGAAAAATATTTCGTCTATAATGAGAAACACCAGTATCAAATCCCTGGGTTTGAAATCTGGTGGGCTGGGGTACAACCACCCTCCTAACCATCCAACCAAGGGTTGGTTCTCATAATGAATGTGTCTTGGTCTTAACAACTTTGTCTATTACACTGTTTTGCAACTGTGTATAATGTACTATATTCAAATTGTATAATCGTATAAATACGCATACAACATATTAAAAAAATATTTTTCAAAATTACAAAAAATGCTACCAGTGGGCATCAGATAATTACCAGTGGCGCACTCATACTAGTGGCACCGGTATCCATGCGCCACTGGTTAGTGTTACGAGTGGCGTATCCATCTGGTGCGCCACTGGTAACCATATACCCATGGCGCATCCGACAGGTGCACCACCGGTAACAATTAAAGTCGCGTGGAACCCGTGGCGCACCGTGATGCGCCACTGGTAGTCAAATCGGGTGCGCCACTGGTAGGGTTTTCCCTACTAGTGTCTCCATCAAACATGTGCTCATGGAATTTCTCGGTCTAAATGGAACCACGTGTGAATAGAATTAGGGCTAATGCAGAGAACCGCGAAAAAGCAATTTCACTTAGAGATAATGAGAACATGCGAACTTTGAGATGTTCGTGATTAGCTTTGTCGAGTTGGACACATATTGATTAATGTGTTCGCATGTTAATTTATTATACAACTTAGAAAACTCGGGTACCCTATAGCCGAGGGATATGGCTCTAAATCTAAATATTCGGGATCCGGCTTGGTATAACCCTATTTCTCAGAATAATCTTGAATCTATCATATGCCATCTGGTCCAATTCTCTACCGAACTTAGCCATTAGATCATCCGACTTGGCCGATGTGTTAGCCGACACAATAGATGAACTGGTCGTGGGACGGCTTGCACCCAAGGAGCGAACTGTAACCTAGAAAATGCACTGCATGGCATGGTTGTCTAGTAGGACAAGGCACACTTTGGATGAGAGTCGGACATGGGGTACATGCGCAAGTCGGTTATCCCTCTTCCAACTCATCTGCTAGTAGTCCAATGCCGACTTTGAGGCGTGTATTCCTTAGCTTTATTTTGTTCCGTTATTAGCTTGTATACATTGTTACTGCCCTCGGAAAACATAGTATTGAATCTCGGTTATTTGCTTAGGAGAAAAGAGTCTACCACTTACGGAGGATTTTTTGGGGTTGAACTCTAGAGGCGACATCTATGGCTCCTTGATGACGAGATGGCTCCTTGCCGATCATCTGACAGCTCCTCGAGTATTTGGATTAATGATGTTGTCGATGTTGATGCGGGCTGAATCCATAGTTTTTGAATTGGTCATTGTTGTATAATCTTCAGACTGAATCTCCACAGTGGATTCGCTAAAAAGTGTTAGCACATGTACAAGGACTCGTGTACTCGCCACGTCGTGGTAGGTACTCCGCAACTCGCGCCGTGGGGGGCAACTCACAACGCGACACGCAAGACTAACCGAAGTCCCAGTTCCTTTGGGGGGGGGGGGGGGGGGGGGGGGGGTAGGTTCCGGCTACTATGTGTTGAGATAATTAGGATTTGACCACTACTAAGTCGGTTGTCGATATTTGAAGAAACCCAAGTGAAGTCGCCGAATAAGCATACACAAGGGATTAAGGGTAGAAAACAAAGTTTATTTGATACATATCGATTGTTGGGGGGCAGTGACCCCTTTTTTTTATCTAAAAAAAAGAAAATACCAATTTTTGCCGAGACATTGACCTTTGAATCATCTATGAGGCCCTAATGTTTCGTGCGAACACGTGCACGATTATGTGCGTTAAACCTCCGGCCAAAGAGTATTTTTTATCAAATTTGGCCGTTTTTTGAAACTAATAAATCTGGCCGTTTTGTAAAAACTATTGGCCAAATCTGGCTCCCAGGATCGGCGCCAACGAGGGATGGAGCCGAACATATGTAGGTCGGCACCAAAGCCAGCCCGTCAACCGAAGTGAGGTCGGCGCCGTCATCAATGGCGCCGAACCTTTTGAAGAATTTTTGCCAAGTTTTGTTGGCGCCGACCTGCACATGGTCGGCGCACCCGGAGGCCAGATTTGGACAATATTTTTATAAAAAGGCCAGATTGTTTAGTTAAAAAAAAGGCCAGATTTGGTAAAAATACGGCCAACGACATGTGGCTTCACCTCGTGCCGTCCATGATATTCAGATGGGTTGGTAGGATAGCTCGGTGGGGAAGACGGTGTGTGGTGGTGGAGGAGCGACGGGGTTGGAAGGTGCAGAGCACAAGAGCGGGACGTGGAGAGGGGGGAGGAAGAAGACAAGCGGAGGGTGAGTAACCCGGACGTAAATGGAGTTGGGTAGGAGTGATCTGGACGCAAGAAGAACTTCATGGTAGACCGAGCAGCCTTCAAGTAAAAAATTACCCCCCTCCGCCCTCGGCGTTCACTAGTACTAGTAACATCCGTTCCCTCGTCCGCGGAACACGCCTCGGGCACCTTAGCACGCCACCTGGAAGGAGTTTCTTCCCCCTCCTCCTCCTCCTCCTCCGTTCCACTCTGCTGGCGTGGAGATCCACCCGGAGTTCCATCGGTTCCTTTTTGCTGGTGAGCAACCCCAGCTTGCTCCGATTGTTCTCAGTGTTTCTCTATGGTATTTTCTTTCCTGTGAAAATCCAATCGAAGCCATCTTTGAAAAAACAACTGAGCTCCGGCCTGCCCAACGCTAGGTCCGCCCCTGCTTGTTCATGTAGTACAGTACCATTTGGTGTAAAAATGGTGTCAATCTGGTAAGATCCAGCCTGCCTTTAGTCAGACGTAACTAGCATAAAAATCGGTCATCCATTT
>QRDG01000012.1:0-76504 GCA_012064385.1 Puccinellia tenuiflora
GAGTCATGTTGGTAGTATTGCAATTTTCAACTCATATTCTTGATCATTGTCTGGAAGGTCACTGCTTGCAGCTTCTTGCTTAGCACAATCATAAACACAGAAAACCATATGAGCTTCCATTGTGTACAAGATTTAGGCCCAGTTCTTTTGGGGCTTCTACACAGCTTAACAATCAAAGATTTTATTTTTCTTTTCCCACCCTCATGGCCTTTCTATCCTTCTAATCGAATTTAAGCCTAATCCCAAAAGAACTCGAATTTAAGCCGTTTATCTGGGCAGCCAGCTTCCACCATTTCTTCATAGTGGGAAAAAGCCACCCTACCCCAACTTCCCGCGGCAGCGGCGGCTTCCCGCAAGTGAAATCGAAGCATTTCTTTCGTTGCCCCTGAATGACATCAAAATTACGACGAATTGCCATGTGTTGGCCCGAACAGTTTTCTCCCTTTCTAATTTCCTCTCCTCGTTCGCATCTCTCCAGACACCCGAGCCAACCCGAGCTCCACACCTAGGATTCCTCTTCCCAGTACGCCGCCGCTAGCAGCCACCCGCCGTCGCCGCCGACGGGAGCATCTCTGACGCCGGAGCCGCCGCCTGTCGCCTCCACATCGCCCCTCCCGAACCGCCCCGTGCCATGGCAGGAGGATAGCCCGCGAGGCCGCGACGCTTCGGCGGCCATCCGCCGGCGGTCCGCCTCCGCACTCCACCGCTCGACGCTGCCTACCCTTCTCCGACCCGTTCGAGCCCGCCTGGGTCGAGCGGAGATCCAGCTCGCCGGCCGGGATCCATCTGCTGCGGCCTTGTACTGCTGCCTCCTCTCACCTCTGGCTATGTCCGGCCAGATCTCCCCATCCACCCACACATCCGTCCGCTGCTGCCACCTCCCATCTCCCGCTGCCTGCTTCTCATCTGCTGCGATTCCTGGATGCAGTTCATCGAGTGCATTTCCAGCTATAGATCTGAAAACGTAATCTCTTTTAGTTTTTTTTTTACTGAATAGTGATGAATTTTATTTTTTGAAATTAAATAGTGATGAATTTTAAGATGAAGATAAGTGCAGTATTCAAAACTTGTATTGTGGCCGTATGCAAAACAGCAAGAAATAACTCATTAACACTAAGTCATACACAAACTCATTTTCAGGGTCATTATAGACTTTTTGTCGGATAACTCAGACAATAAGCTAGGACAGTGAAAGCTGAAAAGAACTGGACTGCAGTTCTCATGAGCTTATTCTCACTGTTGTTTCTCTGGACAGCTGAAGCCGAAGCGGCTTATGCACAAGCCGGAGCCGAAAAGAACTGGGCCTTAATCCAAGCTTTTAAATAGCATTGAACCATTCCATGTCCATTCTTAGTGTAGTGTTCCTTCTAGCATTTTGAATGGCCAAACTGTAGATGACAATAGTGTAAGGCCTCGCTTAATTCCGAAGATGCAAGAGGTTACATCAGGAATGACACAAAGGGACGTGTTTCAGTTTTCTTGCAACAGATCTGCATGAAGAAGTACTATGCATTTTTAGGTAGATAATTGCACAAATAGAACAACATGGATACTGAACTAACAAACATGGTAAATAAAAAATGTCTAATCCAGTAACATGACATGAACTGATTCAGATATAATAGTTTTCTTGTCTCATTGTTGAATTTCTTGGGTTGTTTTGAATGCAGGTACTTCCTGATCCTATATTCACATTTGATGTAGGGGATACTGACAAATTTGCTGAAAACTATGACAAGTGTGTGAAAAAGATTATTAAGATGATGGATGATGACCCAGATGTGAGGTACACCTTCATTGTTAATGGAGAACAAGTGCGTGTTCCTGTGACACCTGGTATCAATGACACGGCAGATGGGCTGTACGTCATCAAGTTTGTAGGTGGTGAGATGAGTCTTTATCTAGTGGGCGACCAAGCACATGGCTTGGTTCAGAGGGATAGTTACCAACAAGGGTGGGAGATATGAGATTGTTAACCATAGGCCACCAAAGATCTTAAACGGTCCGAGTCATTGGGTACTAATGGCATGTACACCGACTTACATCGCGGACAGAATATTGCAAATGTGAAGCTGAGGAAACATCGACTTGTGTGGGCCTTCTATATTCTAGCTAAACTTGGAAAAGGTGAGAGAAAAGCCGATGAAAAGCTAGCACTCACCATTATCACACTGATGTTTTTTGAAGGGCCACGTTTCGTTGATGTGTATGAGCTTGTGAAGAAAGCATTCAAAGGAGAAGACATTGAACCTGGGGCGGACAACCAGCATCAGGTTGCCAATTGGTGTGACGGCAGTAGAGATTTTTACACGGAGAAGGGGGATGACATGAAGGTTCATATTACCATCTCAAACACCACATCACAAGTTGTGAGAAAAATTCCAAAAAGTTTAGGATCATGTGTAGGACCATGTGGGATACCTGGAACAGCGAGGAAGCCAGCAGCAGCGGTAGCAAGAAATAACAAGTCACCTGTCTACCAGGCTTGAGTGCTCACTGTGTGCTGTAGCAAGAAGTGACAAGGCTGCAAGCCGTAACATTAAACTATGTCTGAAAATTCAGTTATCTTATGTTAGAACACTTTACTTTTGTTTGACAGTGTGGTGCTACTGTAGAATTACCTCCATCTGATGTAGTATTCGCGCAAGTGTCATGCGTTACTTGTACTGTAGAATTGCCTCCACCTGATGCTTGATCATCTGATGTGGTTATTTCGTTTCGTCTTCACATTATGCTAGTGTCAGGCCAATACTCGATGTGCCTTTTCCTGCTTGCATATGCATTCTCTGTAAAGACGATTGCTTGTGGCTGACAGATCACTTTCTGGCTTACTGATGGCCCGTTTCTCTCAAAACCGAGAGAAACACCAGCATTGGCAGTACACAAATAGGTTCATACAGACACCAACATTACTTAGCAGTTAGCACTAGAGGTACCCACATAAGCGTTCAAAGCAGGGCAAATAAGCTATGTGTCAATCAACGGTTTTCCAAGTGATCTTCACTGAAATCGTGGTGGATTTGTCGAGATTCACAACTTTATCCACCATACCATGATAGCATGCAGCGAAGCTGTCATCCCACACAGAAGGCGGCAGCTTCTGGAAAACTCCTCCGTCATCTTTCGGGCTCCCACTACGGGAGATGCTGGCTTTGCCGTGCGGCCAAAATGCACGGCAAAGGACGCAATACGCACGGCAAAGGCTTTGCCGTGCGTAGGCGGACGGCAAAGACCGCACGGCAAAGTCTGGCCCGCTACAACTGAACTTAATCTGCGGCCAGCTTCCGTGGTTCCTCGGTAGAGTCGAATCACATCACTGAAACCACTGGTCTTGGCATAGAGATTCAGATTAAGGCCACAAGCAGGAGCGCGGAGTATCTCAACATCAACAAATGCTTGTACCGCGCTAATCAGCACTAGGAACTTCACATCCAGTCCGCACTTTCCCCCATAAAAACGTCGATTCTGAATGAAAGATTTTATTTCCAACATGTTGCTGAATTCAGCGCATCCTTCGATCAGAAGGTCGTCTTTGGGCCCATTTTCAGGTGGGAGTTCAGTACGTACACAAAGTTTGAATTCGAACAACACATGGCTTGTCATGCAAATACCTCGAGCAGGGCTACCCAGTGATAAACGTGCCATACCCTACAATAAGGAGAAAGTAGTCATAGATTAGAATTACTGTTAGCGGTAGATCACCTACCATCACATGTCTATGATATAATTAAGCAATATTTTATGCTTAAGAATTAACTAGTGATTATGTAACTCCGTATGGTACCATTAGATTGCTTATTATTCATGTGCTGCAGCATGTATTGACGATAATATGTCAAACGTATGGAACAAATCCTACTTATAGAGGCTTTGATATGATGTTGCGATCTCATGCATAGGTATTTTAAGAACAATAACGGAATCATACATGTAGCAACTTGCAGGTCTGAAAACGAAAATACCGTCTTTGGCTTCACAGTTACGGCTTCACAACTGTCAATCTCCCGCCTGTAGACATAATTGCGCAAAGGTTCGATATAATCCCGTGTCGCGAAAAACCCAAATATTTTGGCAGATCCAGATTGGGCATGGCAATAACCAGCTATCTTGAGATCAATGAACTGCAGCAAGTTCATGGAAATGCAACGGCATCGATGTGAACAATCAATGGTCCCAACATTGTTCACACTGACTGAAAAATCAACAAACAAAGCATCAGGTGTATACAGAGATTTGCAGTCAGTAATACATATGAGAAACAAAAGGCTGGTTCCATCAAGAGATACTACCAAATGTGCTAGCGGTTCAGTTTAATAACACAAAAATGTTGTGCTGGTATGAAAGGAAAGCAGTATGTCCACCTTCGTTGAGTATTGTTATTTATTGCACTCAAAGATCTCTAGGACAGGGATAAATTGTGATTCCCAGAATTAACCCATACAAATTATTTTCAAGGTTAAGCCTAACCATGTTGCTACTAAGAAAAAAACAGTACACCCCATGGTTAAGCATAACACCATGTTTATCTTCTTTTGTTTAAGAACCATGATAGTTGACAGTAATCTGGCCAAGTCGCACATCATAGTAGCCAAACGCGACGGCATTCACCACTGTAGGTCATGCATATCTAAAATAATTGTCCCGGGAAGGGTCTCTGTAGGCAAGAGGTCCTCCCCATCATTTGCAGCATGATGGTTGTGATTTAAAATTTGGACAAGCCATTTCATTTTTACACTGTGTTCAGGAAAGGATTGAGAAAAGAGGTGCCAAAGGACAGGAAGAAGAAAATACTAACTTTCAGAATCATCGCTGACCCGATACAGGGTTTCACATGGATGCCTGCCGATTTCTGGCTTGAATGCTGGTGACCTCCACAGAATTTTTGGGCCTCGAAGAGAAATCTCTGGATTACTGTACAATGCATCTTGCTGCTCATCGGTGCTGACCCTTGGGAAATCATCAACAGTAAAGGGGCAGTATTTCCCTACATGCAAAATCAGTGATCGAGAACCATCAAACATTGATACTAAAACGATAGAATAAGATGGTACAAGATACTTATACGAATACATTGAGAAATCTTAACTTTGAAATCAGTTGCAGTCCGCAAGGCTGTTGTGCCTATGCGTTTGAAGTGAAAACATGATTCGTACCAAACAAAGTATGTGGGTGCTTACAAAAACATGCCCAAGGCATGTATGTAGTGTCTTCATTATGTTTAAATTCAGTAAAATTCCGAACTCAAACATAGTACTACCTCATTGTCGCAGAGAGAGTACTGCGCTAGTACAAAGTACTATACAGCTTACGACAACAATTACGGATCAGAGGAGTCTAATATTTAAGCCACTCAAACAATTTTCTGGTGACTGTACCCATAAAATAATTAATGATGATCTTTTTGCCAGCGGGCAAGATGGTGCTACTCAAATGCCAGTTAGGTCGAAAGTCAGCAACGCAATGTATCCGACCGAATCTAAAATTGCCAAGATAATATCGTTTTTCATGAAATTTCTTAGATCAGGAACCACCGATTTCTAATTCGGGGAACCAATTAACCACAAGCACCCAACAGAGGCGTCGAATCAACCACAGAGGAAGCAAGTTAAGTTGTAGGTGCTTTACCTTTGTATTCATCCTCATCTTCCTCTTCGTCTTCGGAAACCGCCCATGGGTTGTCGTCCTCGTCGCTGGTGGGTGAGTCCTCGCCGGCGCCCTGTGGAGTTGAGGGGGAAGGCGGCCTCTTCTTCCCACGCAGGGGGCGAGGGGATGGTGCAGTTTCATCTCCGCCTCCGTCGACCTCCATGGCGCCGCCTCCTGGAGGAAGAGGAAAGCAAAGGCAGTGAAAATCCACAAAACTAACCTTAGGACGAAACTTCAGCACAAAATGAACCTATTTCGGAAAAAATTCACAATCTAACCTTTTGCATGGCTCCTAGCCAGAGGGAGCCATGCTCTGCAGCACGGCGCCGCGGCAGCCGGAGTCATACCTTGTCCGACATGGCAAGTGTCCCCGCTGTGAGCCCGCCCCGGGTAAGTTCGGCTCCCTCCTCCAGGGAGCCATGCTCTAGAGCATGACTCCATGAGCCGGGGAGCCATGTGCAGGACTTGATAAAATTTCGTCCGATTTGTGAATGGAGCCATGCTGACTAGTACGACGCCCCCGCCCATGGAGCCATGCTGACATGAACGCATGGGTAGTCGGTACCCAGACCATGGCTCCGTCTTGAAGGGAGCCATATTGCACACCACGACTCCGTGATGAAGGGAGCCGTGCTGCAGATCATGGCTTCACTCTGAAGGGAGCCATGGTCTGTAGCGTAAGTGCACATTTTACAGCAATTTACATTTTAAAATTTCACAGCAACATATTTTAGACTTTGACAGCCAAGCATCAACATTTTACAGTACCATAGTTGATGAATTATCTGAATGTTTCAGACAAGCTCAAGTTCACAAGTAGATCATCAACGGCAAACACGAGTTCACGAGTACATCATCAATGACAAAAACAAGTTCACGGATACATCATCACATACATCAAACTGGAATCACTTTCTCCCCTTTCTCCTTTTCGCCACCGAGGGACGATCCTCATTCTTCTTCGAAGGCCCTTCAAACCTACTCCTCCTTCGCAAAGGCAACTCCTCCTCCTCCTCCTCCTCCCCCGAATAACCATTCCTGGATGCCTTACGTGCCTCCTCCGCCTATCGTGCCTTTTCCGCAATTAGTGCTTGCTTTTTCGCCCATTCATCCTAGCTGCCTTGCGTGCCTCCTCCGCCTTAGACAATTGATCTCATACGCGCACGTCCAATCATATCGGGAGATGTACAACCTTGAATCTACTGAATACAATTTCAGTACCCATGCATCCATGCGGATTGGCATCAGAAACAACATTGGACCTGCAGATCCTGCCGGCTGGCCGTGCTGTTCGAAGCATCGCGGGCGCGCGCGGCGCTGTGAGCCTAGGCGTTTCCTTTCTATCCAAACTATTCTCAGCATAAGCATCATCCTACCATTAAGTATCATATACATGTCTCCAAAAAATTCGATTTTTTTTGAATGAACTAGGATTAACCAAATGAGGGCAATGTGCTGATTTCAATCAATAAACCGGAGGGAATCCAAGGAGAATACCTAAAAAACTGAAAGGGGAAGAAAATCCACCGAAAAGTGCTTCAGATCTGTGCATTTTAGAGTAGGGATTCGAGGGAGAGAGGAGAGAGGAGAGCCGTCGCCATGGCCTGGTCTCCTCTGTTTCTTCTTCTCAGGTGCAAAGCAGTACTGGGGTCGCGGTCGGGCGGCTTATTTCTCAAAGGGGCATGGCGCCGCCTGCGAGGGAGTCATGCTCAACAACTTGGCTCCGTCTCCGAGGGAGCTAAACTTCCGCGGCGTGGGCCCGTTGTGGGGACGGTCGCCACGTCGGACACCGCATGGCTCCACGGATGGTGGCGTCGTGATTAAAGCATGGCTCCTTCTGCAGCGGCGTCATGATGTAGAGCATGACTCCTTGTAGGGAGCCATGTAAAAATGTTAGATTGTTAATTTTTTTCAAAATAGGTTTATTTTGTGCGGAAGTTTCGTCCTAGGGTTATTTTTGTGAATTTTCACGCAAAGGCACGAGCTTGGCTGGTGGGTCAGAGAGAGCTGCGAGACAAAAGGGGCGAGGGCTACGTGTCGACTCGGTACAGCGCTAGTTCATCTACCGAGAAGAAATTCTCTAGTTTTTTTTTTTGACAGAGTCGTTCCCCAGTCTTGAGAACCCTAGCCGTCACCTCAATTCCAGTCTCAGCTTTTCTAGTGGCGGAGCTAGGAAATTTTCAAAGGATGTGCACACTCAAAAAAAAAATCTAGACATCACATATAATGCATAATCTTACCAAAAATAACGGTGTACATAATAAAATAGAGTCTTCAAATATTATAGCTCACCAAATATGTTTGAACTTAGAAAAATAACATTTCGGAACATCGCTCTCATTTCTCGCCTTCCACTCTCTCTCCTCATTCTTATCCTTGAGAGTCCCCTCTCGTTCCCGAGCGCCCGTCTACCTCAACTCCGGCGGCTCTGCCGCCTAGAGAAGAGATGGATTGGTTGCTCGGCTTATGCAGAGTACATGTAGGTGTCTTGCTTGTATGCCAGTCTTGGGCTTGATGCCCGTAGCTAGGAGCGGAGCACTGGATCGTCTCGGCCAGATCTGGTGCTACCTAGGGATCCTTCTCCTCTTCCTATTGCTTCATAGGTTAGAGTTAGGAGTGTTGGAGAGGGCCGCCGTCTCCTTCAATAAGGTCGTGGCACGTGGCCATCTCTTGGTGGTGCTGGGTCGATCTGCTCGGAAACTTCCTCCGACCGGCCGTGGTGGCGAGGATAGGGAGTGGAAGGATGCTTCGATCTCTGCATCTTGTCGGCGGCCTTTTGCCGTCTCTCTCTTCGAAGCTTTGCAGTTTTGGTGCACTAGCGCGGTGCCAAGCTCGTCGCGGTGATACTCTCCGTCAAGCCCTCAAGGTGGGGGATGGGCGGTTTGGGCAGATCCTAGACAACCTTCTTTAATAAGCGCCCCCGTCTCCGTTTCTGTAATCCTCAGGTTGCCTCTCTTCTCCTGGACGGCCTTAGTGGCGAGGGGGAGGAGGGGAGTGACTTGTGGATGAAAGCCGTGGAGGTGGGCATCCTGGCGGCTGAGACCTGCAACTGGTGCTGCTCGGTGCCTCTTGAAGCTTCTCCTGCGGATTCTGCTCAGCGACGGTGATATGTGCTGCTACTATTGATGGCCAAAGGGGCCAATTCGCTCCCCGTCGAGCTCTGCTCCGGGGTTTCTTCTTCCTCCAAGCGCGAGGATCAACAGCTTCTGTAGCACGGCATACTACGGCGGTTCGCCACCAAGTGGTTCGTCCCCGGTGGTGGGCGTCAGGCCGGTCGCGGTAGCGAAGCTCAACGACGACGGCGGCGACTGGGGACCGGATGGCTTTTCCGGTTTTCTTGTGAGGTTCTCTATGTAAACTGCAAGGGCCTATCTGTAATTTCTATACTCTTTAAGGTCCTCTTTGTAAGAATTTCCTGCCGCTGATAATGAAGCTTCGGGGTCCTTCGGCCTCGTTTCATGTTAAAAAAAAACTTTTTAAATAGTTGGGAAGATAAAATAGTCTTATATAAATATAAAATAACATGAGTAGATAATTATGACTCCTTCGCATTGCCACGAAAGAACCAACAATATCATCCTCTCTTACTTTCAAGAATAGAGATCGCTCAATAAATGTCAGCAAGCAATAGTTCAAGTGGTTATCGCCCATATTATTTATTCTTTCACTAGACTCATTGCGGAAAAGACTCTTTCAACAATTGTCATAAAAACGGTAAGATCAATACCAACTTGGAAAGGAGAAATCCACTTTAGCACTCGGGTGAATATGCACCCGGTATTTGAAAACTAAATTTTGAAATGTCGAAAAAATTTGAAACAATTTTCACGTATACATCTTCACATTGTATGTGTTCACAAAGTTGTTTCGCGAAAAATCGATATTTTTTGTGACTTGTGTAAAAAAGACAAAATATTATCACGTGAAAAGGCTTACTATAGCACCAAATTTTGTCTTTTTTATATAGGCGACAAAAGATGTGTTATCTGTGAAACAACTTTGGGGACGAAAAGCATGTTACGATCTATGCACAGACATGTTTTCCAAAAAACTTGACATTTCAAAACTTTTGTAAAATGAATTTTAAATATAGGGTATATGTGCACCCGGGAGCCGAAACTCCACCCCCTTGGAAAGTAAGTACACTAAGAGCATCTCCACCTGGGGGTCGCAATAGGGCCCCTAAAGCTCCTTTAGGGCCCCGGACAGAAAAACATACCACACCGGGTTGTCGCAAAGGCCTCGTCCAGCCCAAAACCTGTCCGGCACCGCCAACATAGCCTCCAAAGTTGGGGGCTGCCTTCGCGGTGCCGGACACTGTCCACCCCGAGCCTCTGGCAGATATGGCCCGCCCGTCAGCCATACGAAACGACGAATCAAGATCGGACTACACGCGGCAGCGATGCAGACGCCTCATCATTTCAGTGCCGAGTCGTTGCATCGTTGCACGAGCCGTCAAGCGCGCCTCATCGTTTCAGTGGCTAGGTGGGCGGCGCAGTGAAGCGTCGCCCCGATGCAGCGTCGCAGAGCCACGCGGCGGTATGCATGCCATCTTGGCGTTAATGGCGAAGGCCGCTATGCTCCTTGGACCGGCTTTAAAAAGGCCACCACGTTACCTCTCCTCACACACACCACCACCGCACCACTCCTCTCCCTCTCCCTCTCTGTCCACTCACCACTCGCACAACCAGGATGCACCGCCGCGGGCCAGGTTACCAGCCGACGGAGGAGGACCACGAGTGACATGGTTATGGTCATCGGGTCCCACCTGTCGGATACCCGGTAGCCATTACTCGAAAGGCTCGTCAGCAAGCATGACTGGAGGAAGGCCCAGGCCCATGTAAAGGGCAGCATAAGGTCCCTTGTTGGGCCAAATTAGGGTTAGGGTTACTCTCTACACCTTGTAACCTACCCGGAAGCGGATACCCGAGACCCAGCCTACTATAAAGGCTGGGAGGAGCCGCCGGGTAGAGGGAGAGAGAGAGATCGCATCGCCACTATAGCCCTTACGGCAGCCTTGTAACACGCAAAGAATTCAGCAAGAGAATACAGATCGCTTTACTTCACCGGGGATCCGAACTCCGGTGATTCTCTGTCTTCCTTGTTAGCCGTCGGTGTCACCCACGTCATGAAGTTCTCAATAAACCCAAGTCCCTCAAGGAGGGGCACTGCCGAGTTAATCCCTCGACAGTTGGCGCCGTCTGTGGGAACCCTCAATGTGGGAACTCAGGCATCTGTGGCTCCATCACCGACAATTCAAGCTCCCGCAGGGCTGGAGGATCCGATCTACTTCGGCTCTCTCTACTTCACCCCGCACGCGTAGGAGGCGCGGGCGATCTTCGGTTCCCTGTGGAAAAGCGTCCCTCTAACGTTTGGAATCGTGCGACTCCTAGCCGATCATCACGATATCCTCTGTTTACCTGACGCTGTTCGAGCAGCAACGACGGGCCCATCTCCATCGCCAATCTCGCCTCCGGAACACCCTTCGGACGGCTTCATCAATGACTCCCTGGAAACAGCTGAGTCCAGATCTTCATCGCCAACTCCTCTCTTGGAGCACTCGTCAGGCGGCCTCATCAACAACTCCCTGGAAACAGCTGAGTCCGAATCTTCATCGCCGACTTCTCTCTTGGAGCACTCGTCAGGCGATCTCATCAACGACCCCCTAGAAACAGCTGGGTCTGAATGCTCGTCGGTTTATCTTGACGATGCTGTCTACCCTGAGGACGTCGTTAGTTCCGTCGAACCCGACGCTGACAAACGCGCCCAGAGCAAAAACCGCTTCCTCGGTTCGATGCAACCCGCCACAACCCGCCCTATCCAGGTCTACGTGGTTAGTGAGAGGACCGGTGACTCGCAAGGATCACAAGATCCCCGTGAAACCATCACAATCAGCGAGGCCGCAATGGCTAGGATAAAAGCGGCTGTGCAAGACGCAACCCCGCTCGGATCCGACGCAACAAGGGAAGAGCTGATGGTTTACCATCGCCTCCTCCACGATCAGGCCAAACGCTTGAAGAGACGAAGAGCAGAGCTTGATGACCGACAACGCCGCGCACAAGAATCAAGTGAGCGGAGAGCAGCATTGTCGTCCCTTCGCTCCTCCGCTTCGGTGCACACCCCCAGGGAGTGGGGGCACACTCGCCATCGCTCAAGACTCGATGAGATGCCCGATGGATCCAGGCGGGAAGCGACACGAAGCCTCGAGTCCTCCTTCAACACGGTAGATGCAAACGGCTGCGTGCTACCCAAAACGCCACAAGATGCTGCCATGGCATTAGCAACATATTTGCTCACCACGCAACCTAAAGATGACGATCCACGGGCAGAATTGCACAGGCAGATGATACGAGGAGTCGGTATGCTCGGAACCGCGTTGCAAACTGCCGGGTCACCAGCCACGGCCGTGGAACCAGCGCACCCGCCGCCCAGACGCGCACGCCATCGAGAAGCTTCACCTCGGCACCACGTCGAGCCTCGGCAAGAGCATCCAACAATGACAGCACATGACAGGCGTGCGCAGGAAACAGTGGATCGGAGTCGCCGAGCACGCGGTGAAGACCGGAGCATGGCCCCGCGTGTGGTAGTCGAATGAAACCGCACAGGACACGAGGAGAACCGGAGGGCACCAGACCCGGAGGAACAGGAAGACGAGCCGTGTGGAGCCAAGTGTTTCATCTGTCGCATACGCGAGTCCCGCATACGCGAGTCGACCTAGCTTGGGCCGTACCCGACGCTCGGGGGCTGCGCCCCACAAGCTACTCGAAAAATTCGTTTAACTCTACTAAGAGTCGACCTAGCTTGGGCCGCACCCGACGCTCGGGGGCTGCGCCCCACAAGCTACTCGAAAAATTCTTTTAACTCTACTAAGAGTCGACCTAGCTTGGGCCGAACCCGACGCTCGGGGGCTGCGCCCCACAAGCTACTCGAATACATTCATTTAACTCTACCACGAGTCGACCTAGCTTGGGCCGAACCCGACGCTCGGGGGATGCGCCCCACAAGCTACTCGAAAAATTCATTTAACTCTACTAAGAGTCGACCTAGCTTGGGCCACACCCGACACACGGGGGCTGCGCCCCACAAGCTACTCGGAAAACTCATTTAACTCTACTAAAAGTTGACCTAGCTCGGGCCGCACCCGACGCTCGAGGGCTGCGCCCCACAAGCTACTCGAAAAGTTCGCCTAACTCTCCTCCCGCATGACTTAGCTTGTGTCGCACCCGATGCTCGGCAAAGGACACAAATCATGCATTGAGTCGCCGTACAGAATACAAGGTGAATTACACAAATCATCATAACTACACAAAGGTACATGGAATTTACAAAAGAACTCGAGCTACAGATCAGCATGTTGTCGATGGGGAGTTGCAGCAGTTTCTCTTTCAAGAAGAGCAACCACGTTTCTGGCGGGTCCATCAGCAGCCGCGTAAAACGGATCCAGAGTTGTATTCTCCCAGTCAAAACCAGCAGGCGACCCTCTTGAAATCTCTCCCAAATCCAAGTGTGGATGGTGTATAAGAACAATTGCAAAAGCAAAACGGGCACCCGCTTCAAGTTGCTCCCGTACAAATCCTTTAATAGCTTCACCATGTCGAAATTTCATCATCAAGTCAGCCAAACTATGAGGCGACAGGTTAAGAGGAAACAAGGCCTTGTAAACCAATTCCAAGGCGGATCGGCAAGACTCAACGAAGGACTCAACTTGACCGACCCGATCCTGCAGAGTGGCAAGTATGTGCCCCCTATCTCGGTCCGACCAGAAGCTGGGAGCACCACGAGCAACAAGGTACGCGACCACATTAAGCTTAAGCCTGACTCGCCTGACCTCTTCGCTGGAATCAAGCCGGGCACCTGTCCGAGAATCACAGTTACACAAGATTTCAGCAAAGCTGCTCAGGGAACAAGCAGAGACAAAACTTACAAAGGAGATGGTTGCTCAGGTGCTGCAACTTGGAAAGGAGAAAATTCTCCCGTTCAACCATAGCGGTCTGCTTTGACTTCAGCACAGCCAGATTTGCTTCGACTACTCGAAGCCGGCGTTCGGCCTCTTCGTCCCGCACACGCAAGCGGTTAACCCGAAAGGATTCTCCTTGTGGCGACACAAAACTGGAGGGGACGCGCGGCCGCTTATCGCAACCTAGCGGAACAGACGAAGAGTTGGAACCGCCAGCCTGACGAACAAGCAGAGCAAAGCCAAGCAAAAATGTTAAATCTCCCATTTGGCCTGGTAAAGCCCGAGTTAGTTGCTGCTCCCAAGGGACACAGCAATACACTCGCACGCGACAACCCGCCAAGAGACAACACACACTCACATACAGGCAAAAGCAGAATCGATTCCCAAGGTTAACACAGGTTACAAGTTCAAAGCATAACAGGAACATTACAAGACCAAACGTCTACAACTAAGAAGAAGGAGCAGCAGGCGTGTCGAGGGTACAGGCCTGTGATACGTCTCCAACGTATCTATAATTTCTTATGATCCATGCTTATATTATACCAATTGCTACATATTTTATTCACAATTTATAGCATTTTTATGCATTTTCTGGAACTAATCTATTAACAAGATGCCACAGTGCCAGTTCCTGTTTTCTGCTGTTTTCAGTTTCAGAAAGTTACTTAAGGAAATATTCTCGGAATTGGACGGGACAAAAAGCATCATTCTTATTTTTCCATCATGTACACGGAATCCAAAGGGGAGACGGAGAGGAGCCACGAGGCAGCCACACCATAGGGTGGCGCGGGCCCACCTTCTGGCGCGCCACCGCATGGTGTGGGCCCCTCGGGTGCCCTCGGTCGCCGCCCTTTCGCCTATTTATTCCCCCCGACGCAAAAACCCTAAATCAATCAGCCTCCATCCAAAGAAACATCTGCAGCGCCGCCGCCATCACCGACAAGTTTCGGGGGACAGAAGTCTCTGTTCCGGCACCCTGCCGGGACGGGGAAGTGCCCCCGGAGCCATCTCCATCGACTCCACCACCATCTTCATCGCCGTTGCTGACTCCCATGGTGAGGAGGGAGTAGTTCTCCCTCGGGGCTGAGGGCCGTACCGGTAGCCATGTGGTCTATATCTCTCTCTCCCATGATGTGATCTATATGTGATCATGAGCTTTGCAATCTAGATGTTGTTATGTTACTCAAGTGGGCTTTATTTATGTGATCTCCGGAGAATCCTTGTCCCACGTGTGTAAAGGTGACAGTGTGTGCACCGTGTGGGTCTTTAGGCTATATTTCACAAGATACTTGTTCACTGATTTATTATTTGAGTTGGATGTCTCTATGAAATTGTGGTGTGTTAGTACCTCCTATGAATGCTCATGGTCCAGTGTGGGGTATTCATTAGTACTTGGGAATATATGTTTGAGGCGTGCTTTTGCATTCCTACACAATGAATTAGTGTTCGTTATCCAGCCGGAGAATACTTCGGAGTAGTATATTGAAGTGCTTATATTTATATTCAATTATGATTGCATTGTTGAGAGTGACCACTGGTGAAAGTATGATCCCTAGGCCTTGTTTCTAAGCATTGAAACACCATTTACAACAAGTTCTGCTACATGTTTGCTTGCTGCCATTTTTATTTCAGATTGCAATTACTCCTTATAATCATCCATATTACTTGTATTTCACTATCTCTTCGCCGAACTAGTGCACCTATACATCTGACAAGTGTATTGGGTGTGTTGGGGACACAAGAGACTTTTTGTATTGTGATTGCAGGGTTGCTTGAGAGGGATACCTTTGACCTCTACCTCCCTGAGTTCGATAAACCTTGGGTGATTCACTTAAGGGAAACTTGCTGCTGTTCTACAAACCTCTGCTCTTGGAGGCCCAACACTGTCTACAAGAATAGAAGCGTGTGTAGACATCAAGCTATTTTCTGGCGCCGTTGCCGGGGAGGTAAGGTAAGTGGCACTCACACTCCAACAACAAAGCTATCCGGCAACGAAGCTATTTTCTGGCGCCGTTGCCGGGGAGGTAAGGTAAAAGGTACTGACATCATCTGGCCACTAAGCTATTTTCTAGTACTGTTGCTGTTGTGTGAGTGCTCGAAGTTATTTCCTTTAGATTCTGCAATTATATCTTTTTGTTTCTTGTTTTTAATTTCACTAGTTAGGCTTAATGGAAAACAACAACAAAATTAGGGATCTTTATGAAATTTATATTGAATTAGGACATGATGCTTTTGAAGAGAAAATTAAAAAACCTATGGAAGCTTGTTTGCATAATAGTGGTAGTAATGTTATTGGTATGAATTTTTTGAACACCATTATTGCTAATGCTATGGAAAAGTCTAAGCTTGGGGAAGCTAGTTTTCATGAAAATGATCTTTTTAGTTCCCCAGCTTTTGAGGAGGAAATTTGCTTTGATGATACTATGCCTCCCATATATGATGATTACAATGATGAATGTGATCTTTTCAGTCCATCTACTATTGAGCATAAATTCTCTTGTGATTATGATATGCCTCCTATATATGATGATTACAATGATGGATATGGTAGTTTTACTCTCACTATTACTAATGAGAAGGATTTTACTTATGTGGAGAGTAATAATAATACTTTTATGCATATGGATCATGATAAGAATTTTACATGTGATGGTTATATTGTGGATTTTATCAATTATGCTACTGAAAGTTTTTATGAAAAAGGTAGACATGGCTTCATATATCACAATAATATTGAATCTCCTCTCCTTTTGTTGAAATTTTTGAAGTTGCACCTATTTTGTCTTCCTATGCTAGTCAATTTATGCTTCATGGATTTATTTACTTACAAGATTCCAATGCATAGGAAGTGGGTTAGACTTAAATGAGTTTTATAGTTGCTTCTTGATGCTCCCTTATTGTGCTCCAACTCTCATTTTTTATGTGAGCATCATCAAAATTACCATGCCTAGCTAAAAGGCTTTAAAGAAAAGCGCTTATTGGAGACAACCCATCATTTTATTTTCAGTATCTTTTCTTTTATTTGAGTCAAGAAGTTTGTTTACTTCTGTAGCAACTTCTTTGTATCTTTATTTTCTTGCAATGTTGTGCCAAGTAAGGTCTCTAGTAGAAAGTTTTTGCTATATTTGGATTTCTGCACAGGAAACAGATTTCTGTCTGTCACTGTTAAATTCGTCATTTATTCCAGAATCGAAGAAATGCTTTGAGATTTTGTGTGCTGAATCTTCATATATGTATGAAACTTTTTCTAGTTCAGTGATTTTCGATTTGAGCAACTCTAGTGCCTTGAAAAAATTCGTCTTTACAGACTGTTCAGATTTTGACAGATTCTGCCTTTTATTGTGCATTGCTTCTTTTGCGATGTTTATTTGGATCTTTTTGATTCTTTGAGCATCAGTGGCTGTAGCTAATGTTATAATGCATTAAGGTGTGCTTGTGTCACAGTAGAACTTGTGAATTTTTGGTTTATGCACTAACCCTGTAATGAGAATTACTTTGAGTTTGATGTGGTGGAAGTTTTCAAGTAAGCAAAAGGGACGATATGATGAGATCAAGAAGAGTGAAAAACCTAAGCTTGGGGATGCCCCAGTGGGTCATCCCCAGTAAATTCAAGAAGACTCAAGCATCTAAGCTTGGGGATGCCATCGACAAAACTATCAGGTCATCTCTAGTGATACTATATTTTTATTCCACTACATCTTATGTATTTTGCTTGGAGCGTCTGTTTTTATTTTGAGTGTTTGTTTTAGTTTGCTTAATAAGTTGGATCCTATCATTCTTGTGTGGGAGAGAGACACGCTCCGCTTTTTCATATGAATACTCTTGTGCTTCGCTTATATTTGTTGAGTATTCTTAGCTACTGTTTGTTTTCTAGTAAGCTCTCGCTTTTAGCATGTTATCTTGTTTAGAGCTGCTAGTTCTTTGTGTTAAGCTCTCTTGTATTTCACTCTTATTTGTTAGAGAGTTGTTTTAGTTGCTTGGTTGATGTGTTAGATTGGAAAATGCTATGCTTGTGATAGTGGTATGAAATAGAGAAAAGCTGCATAGTCTTGTAGACCATTGTGTAGATAACTTGCTCCTCTTCAATTGTTTTGAGGTATTAAAATAACTAATGGTTAAAATATGTTGGTTAATGTTGTTAAGAGCTGATTAGTGAAGATGTGTTAGTAGAGCATGGAGCCGTACTTTTCTGAACTAAAAACAACATAAGTCAATAGTGCTTTAGTGTCGTGATTTCCTCTTAGTTGAAAAGAAGTTTCTAATGGTATAGTTACTGCAACGGTCGGGGAAGCCAACGGGGCACTTGTGTCGCCGCCACGATCCCTCTCGGGGTGTCTCTAACCATTTGTAAAACTTTGATACTGTTAGTTGTTTGCAATTTACGACATGCTATGTGAGTTTTTGGTTTTTGGCACTTCCACCTCCATATTTTGCTAGCGTCTTCGATACTTTGCATTGCCCTTTTTCACATTGAGATTGGTGCATACTTCGCAAGTACATCCAACCCCGTGGGAGATCTTCATCTTGTTCTCCTACACATAAGCCAACTATCTTCCTCAAAACAGGCACCATATCTACCTATCACAGCATTTCCATAGCTGTTCCGAGATACATTGCCATGCAACATCCATCATTTACATTACATGACTTTATGTCATTTTTACTTCATTGCCATATAGTATTGCTTGACCATTTGAGTTAGTGTGATGCGTGGTTTTTCACATGTGTTACATCTTTTCCACACTACGCTCGGTCTTGCATATCCACCATACACCATGTATTAGTCTTTGAGTTTTGAGTACACCAAAAAGTGTGATGATCATCTTGTAAAATAGAGTGTTGCCTCTACCTGTGAGCATATTGAAAAGAGTCCAAAGTGGCCAATCAAAAGAGTCCAAAAGAGATCAATGAGAGAAAAATATAAAATAGCCACAAAGGCCTCAAAAAGCAAAGAGCAAAAAAGGAGAAAAAGAAAAAAAGAAAATAAAATGAGAGAGGGGGCAACACTACTATACTTTTATTCCACACTTGTGCTAGTAGCACCTACATCATTGTAGTGAGTTTTCATACTTCATTAGTATAACTATGTGGGGACCGAACGTTGTAGAACTTGGCTTGTATATTCCAACGATGAGCCTCCTCAAGTGAGCTCTAGGTCTTCATGAGCAAGCAAGTTGGATGCACCCCCACTAGTTCCATTGGAGAGCTTCCATTCATATAGCTCTATGTGCATCCGTTGCATGGCAATCACTACTCCTCATTCAGTGTCTACTACGGGACTTCCTCTTGTCTTGTGGTTACCTCTTCCACTGTTTGAGCCTTTCTTTTTGGCCTTCCAAACCCCCATTATTATTCTCTTTGCCATAACCTCATGGTGCCAAGCCTTCTTCTTGCTTGTATTAGTTGAGTGGACTACATAACAGTTGATAAGATAAGTGGATGGATTAAGGACACTTGACTTGAGCTTGGCTATTTCTATTATTGACTGAATTTGATGCTTTGAAGATTGATTAACATTTTACATTGGAGACACAATTTACTATCCTTCTTTCTAAACCTTATGTATGGTTCCTTGTCTCCAACACGCTGATTCATGAAAAGTTCTAGCTTCTTTTAGCTAGCATTTGTTAATCATTGTTTGCTTAATGTCAACTATAGACAATTGTTTTGGATCACCTTATTCACATCATGTGCTTTGCATTGCTATGTTGATCTAGATTGTGAGTTAGCATGTCTCCTAAGAAATTATTTGTTATCGTTTTACCTACTCGAGGACGAGTAGAACTAAGCTTGGGGATGCTGATACGTCTCCAACGTATCTATAATTTCTTATGATCCATGCTTATATTATACCAATTGGTACATGTTTTATTCACACTTTATAGCATTTTTATGCATTTTCTGGAACTAACCTATTAACAAGATGCCACAGTGCCAGTTCCTGTTTTCTGCTGTTTTCCGTTTCAGAAAGTTACTTAAGGAAATATTCTCGGAATTGGACGGGACAAAAAGCATCATTCTTATTTTTCCATCACGTACACGGAATCCAAAGGGGAGACGGAGAGGAGACACGAGGCAGCCACACCATAGGGTGTCGCGGGCCCACCTTCTAGCGCGCCACCGCATGGTGTGGGCCCCTCGGGTGCCCTCGGCCGCCGCCCTTTCGCCTATTTATTCCCCCCGACGCAAAAACCCTAAATCAATCAGCCTCCATCCAAAGAAACATCTGCAGCGCCGCCGCCATCACCGACAAGTTTCGGGGGACAGAAGTCTCTGTTCCGGCACCCTGCCGGGACGGGGAAGTGCCCCCGGAGCCATCTCCATCGACTCCACCACCATCTTCATCGCCGTTGCTGACTCCCATGATGAGGAGGGAGTAGTTCTCCCTCGGGGCTGAGGGCCGTACCGGTAGCCATGTGGTCTATATCTCTCTCTCCCATGATGTGATCTATATGTGATCATGAGCTTTGCAATCTAGATGTTGTTATGTTACTCAAGTGGGCTTTATTTATGTGATCTCCGGAGACTCCTTGTCCCACATGTGTAAAGGTGACAGTGTGTGCACCGTGTGGGTCTTTAGGCTATATTTCACAAGATACTTGTTCACTGATTTATTATTTGAGTTGGATGTCTCTATGAAATTGTGGTGTGTTAGTACCTCCTATGAATGCTAATGGTCCAGTGTGGGGTATTCATTAGTACTTGGGAATATATGTTTGAGGCGTGCTTTTGCATTCCTACACAATGAATTAGTGTTCGTTATCCAGCCGGAGAATACTTCGGAGTAGTATATTGAAGTGCTTATATTTATATTCAATTATGATTGCATTGTTGAGAGTGACCACTGGTGAAAGTATGATCCCTAGGCCTTGTTTCTAAGCATTGAAACACCGTTTACAACAAGTTCTGCTACATGTTTGCTTGCTGCCATTTTTATTTCAGATTGCAATTACTACTTATAATCATCCATATTACTTGTATTTCACTATCTCTTCGCCGAACTAGTGCACCTATACATCTGACAAGTGTATTGGGTGTGTTGGGGACACAAGAGACTTTTTGTATTGTGATTGCAGGGTTGCTTGAGAGGGATACCTTTGACCTCTACCTCCCTGAGTTCGATAAACCTTGGGTGATTCACTTAAGGGAAACTTGCTGCTGTTCTACAAACCTCTGCTCTTGGAGGCCCAACACTGTCTACAAGAATAGAAGCGTGTGTAGACATCAGCCTGCCGCTCCAGGATCTGCAACAGCTATTCCGCAAGCTTGCGCGCACGGGGTTGGAGGGGTCGAAGGTCTACCTCCACGCCGTCGGTTCCCTTTGGAAACTCCGAGGTAACCTTGTTAAGGTCACCTTGAACTCCATGCCCCATCGCGAGTGATAGCACAGTCTCTGCACCGCAGATGGTCTGTTCGCGGCTGAACTCGCCGAGCGGGTCGCCCTCTGCGCTGAATGACTCAACGAGGTCATTGAAAGTCTCGGGTGCATTCTCCTCCTCCGGGTACATACTTTTCCGGATTGAGGAGAACACACCCCTGGCCTTCACCACCAGGTCGCGAGCGCGATCGCCATAATCCCACGCCAGAGATATGGCATCCGACAGACAGTCCACGCGCTCACGACCAGCAATATCGAACTTCACGCCGAGAGCATCTGCACAGAAAAGCGAGTTAGCCAATTGCACTGGTTAAAACAATGTAAGCTTTAGCAAAACAGCTTACTCGACAAGGAGGTCGCCAACAGAGCCGCCTGGCCAGCCAAATCTTCATCACGCTTGGAGGTTTCCCGGGACTCTTCTTCCCGCTGATTCTTCAAGCTCTCTAGTTCCTTTTCAAGTGTGACGACCCGAGTTTCCAGATCAGTAGCACGGCGAGCAAGGGTCTGATTCTCAGTAACCGCAGTATTGAGTGCTCCTGCGCAGAGCCGCAAGGTTTAGAAAGAATCAGAGCAGTAAATATGGACGACAAAGACATATATAATGATGAAGGAGAAAGGATACCTTGCGATCTCGCAAGCTTCTCCCGCAAATCGTTTCTCTCTGTCTCCATATGCACATATTCTGAGGCCAGGTCCAGCATCTTATGAACATATGGCTGTGAAGGTAAATGTCAGTAAAAAGATAGAAGGCAAAGCAAGAGCCCGCGCCCAATTGCACACAATTGCACCCGGCCTCGGGGGCTACTAAGGATAAACCTAGCGGACTCGACGGAAACTCACGTGTCCTTCGCGCCTCGGAAGCAGACCCGAAGAAGCATCAGCAGGAGGAGCCGAGCCGCTAGCAGGAGGAGCCGAGCCGCTAGCAGGAGGAGCCAAGCCGCTAGTAGGATCGTCCCTGACAGAGACAGCAGGTGACTAAGCAAGACGCAACAAAGGCAGAAAAGTATCAGGGTTAAGGACAAAAGTTCCTCACCTGTCGCACTCGACATTCATCACGGGCACCTTGTCAGAAATGTTCCACCGTTTCGACAACCGAGGCTTCTTCGTCGGTGGAGGAGGTTTATATGCCAGAGGAGCCACGTCTATTACTTCCATGTCCTCCAAAACGGACGAATCTGGAGTAGGAGTAGGACCCGAGGTAGCCGCAGAGGCACCGGGTGCGTTGGAAGGATCGTCCTTCCCCGCACCCGCGCTCTCGCCGGCAAACTCGAGGTTCCGTTTTCGGCCGACCCCTTCGCTAACTCGGGGGGAAGAGCTGTTTTCGTCGTCATCGTCGGAAGACTCCTCGGCAAGAGTCTCAGACACAGAACCCGAAGGCTCGTCCGTCTCCACCGGAGCTTTACCCGAAGGGATTGTCGGATACGACTTCAAGATAACATGTCCCTGCAAGGAAAAGGATACTCATCAAAGAGTCTATGAAGTCGAAAAAAGCACCAAGCAGATTTGGAACTTCGGTTACCTCGGGAAGGGGATTTTCACTACTGAAAGGAGTCGCAGCAGTGGACTCGACGAAGGAGTCATCTCTCTTGAGGTTAGTGATTTGGCGCACTCGCGTCTCCAATTCCTCGGCAGAAAGTGTGACACCCCTCCCTGGCACATATCGCCAGAGAGGCGGTCGTCCCGTGCGCCAGCCCAGGATATCTGGCCGCACGTCGCGACAGTGCAACATAGTGGTAATCATTACACAATCAGGCACAAGAAGTGCTACAAATGGTTTACAAGGCCATCAAGGCATGACAAAATATCAAGCCAAGCATGGCTCAGGACAGAGTTTAACTGGCAGCGGAAGACGGCTATGGCAACGGCTTGGAGCGGCTCCACTCCACAGGCATCTGGCTGGGCTACTGATCCTAGCACGCTCTTGCTCCAAATCCTCGCTAAGGTAGAAGATGGATCCTCGCCAAAATCTGGCCACAATCACAAGGCCCGTGAGTACATTATTATGCACTCAGCAAGTATTTCCCCTTACTACAAACAATCCAACAATCATGCAGCAAGATATACATTTGAAATAAAATTCTACACATGGCAAGAGTCTACTCTAGGTACATGGCATAAAAGTAGCATGGCATCACAAGAAAAACATGGCATAAGCAAACAATGGGGTATTACCAGTGTAGAGTCCAAGCCAGGTGGGGTTGGATCATGCACCGGCAATCATACAACGAGCTTACCTGTGACGAGTAGACGAGTGTACCAGTTGGTACCAAACAATACACAACAGCACCTGTGATCACTGCCAGGCCCACTGGCCTCATCTTTCCACTCTGGGCATGCACGGTTGATGTTGGCTCAGGCCTAACTATAGGCTTCCAACGATCACCCCGCCATCCCATAACACGGTTTACTATCAACGTCTCAATACAATATTCCCTGCATCATCTTATTTGTTCATTTAGTGTAATCAGGTCGTTCATTAATTCTTTCAGACAAGCCTTAATTTTAACCTCCGGACACGACAAAGACACATAGTGTGACCGACACTGAACTGTTGTTCCATATCCCAGGAACAGGGCTAGCTGGCTAGGTTGAGTCTCTCGAGAGTTTGCTTTACCACCTATCAGAATGCACCCCACTCAGCCGACGCTCCAGGTTTCTCACGCCCAAAGTCGTACCAAGCAAAGTACATTCTCGTGACGGTCCACTTGCTAAGACACTCTCCTGCACCACCCTATACGCATGGTACAACGGGCAAGTAAATCCGGCACATCCCCCGGCGCTACCGGGTATGCCTAGCTCCGGACTCCTTATCGCAGCCGAACCCGTGCCTGTCGACCTCTCCCCTCGGACAGCACAACCGAACGACTGCGCCCAACGGATGGCACAAAAGGGGCTCAACAACCTACTAGGTCACGGTTTCCATGGGACAACGGTGGTATCGCGTTCAAGGGTTCAGATTAGTGGCACTATGAATGGACCTCATCGTTGTTTGGAGGGGTGTTTCATTTAATCAAGTTTCAGCATTCACATGTATAAGCAACAAAAGATTAATCCAACACTATAACCACAATAACATAATAATACCTCATCAAACAATCAAAACATTAGCAACACAATATATCAAGCAATAGATAGTTTGCATCAACCGGGCGACTGTGGCGGAGATGCCTCCGACCGGTGCCAGCCTCAGGTTGATAAAAGAACAAAATAACAAAATCAACCGGGCGAGGGCGGAGAGGTCTCCGGCCAGTAGCAGCCACGGGTCGAGTAGGGAAAATAAAAAGAACACAAGTGGTTAGCGTCAACCGGGTGACTATCGTGGCGAGTCCGCCAACAAGCGTCATCACAGATCAACTGGTTGATTAGCGCCGACCGGGTGACCATCGTGGCGAGTCCGCCAACAAGCGTCATCACAGGTCAACTACAAATTATAACATAGTGTTTTGGACAGATGACGGTGGCGGTTCCTCCAGCCGGTGTCATCATAGATCAATCACAAAGTGGGTGAGGTATGTAACCTCCAAACAATGAACCGAAAAGCATTCATAAGAAAGAAAGCATCCATTCCACTCGAGGGTTATCTCGACGTGGTGTCAGCAATCTTGACAAAAAGAACCAAATGAAAAGTCAGCTCCCAAGCGTCGCAGTCCGGGTGGTCTATGCCAACCATATTTGACGGAGGGACAAGAAGCGAATAACTCTTTTGGCAAATGCCCCAACCCCGAGGATCACGGGCCGACATTTGTCCGCACCTAGCCTCGGCGTTGAAGAAGAAGCAAACAATCAACGCATGTTTTTGTTATTTAGTTGTCAAAGCCACGCAAGTGCGAGGCGCACAGATAATTCATACATCAATCTAATGCATACATGGATGATGAATAAAACATGGCAGGATTAATATTATCAGTCTAATATTAAACAAGAACAACAAACAGTCATGCATAAATAAACAGACAAACATATAATACTCGGCAAGACAATAAGCAAACAGCAAACGATATTGCGGGACGGCTCGTAGCAAGGGGTTAGCTTGCCTTCGAAGACGGGATCCATTGGGCTTGGAGAGGTCGGGTTGGTTCCGCGGCGTAGGGCAGCGATAGCCCCGTTCCACGGACTCCGGAATGCGCTCACACAAGGGCACCCAATAAAACTATCTTGGAATGAGATGAAACCATTACCACTGGTTAGAGCTCGTCGAGATATAAATTTGGAAATTTGAATCACCGAAAACGGACTTACGGTTCAAAAGATATTGCCGTTTGAAAATTCCTGCAGCAGGGAAAAGAAAAACTGCCGCGGAAAAAAAAAACGGACGGGCCGCAAATGGGCTGATACTGCACGCCACTGCGCTGCGCGCCACTGCGCTTCGCTGGGCCACTGGTGGGCTGCTTGGCTGCTGCTGGCCAGCTGGGCCAGAAAACGATTCAGTGGGGAAAAAAAAAAGAAACAGAACAGAGAGATCGATCCTTCTTCTTCTCCACGTACACGTACTGGAAGCAGCAGGAGCCGGCCGGGGCTGGCCGTGGAGGGCGCAGGGAGGGTGGCCGGCGGCGGGGACGGGCACGCCTTGGCTCACCGCGCCCAGGGGATGCGGTTCCGATGGCGGGGACGCCTCCGGCGCGTCGCCCGCGAGCTCGGCCGTGCGGCCGTGCGGCCACGTCGGGAGCTCGGGAGGCCGACGGCGCCGACCATGGGGAGGCCCGGGGACCGAGGGGACGGCGGAAAGGGATCCTCCGTGCTGCACCGCACCCGTCGGTGCTGCTTCCTTCGGCAGAGTGGGGGTCGTGGTTCTCCTCGAACCCGAGCTCTAGGGTTTCGGCCATGGAGCTTCGTAGAGCTCCTGCGAGCTCGCTCCTTCTAGGAACTCGAGGGAGAGGGTCTGGGGAGGAAGGAGTGAGGGCTGCGAGTGCAATGGAGGCCGCAGGGGGGCTTCTTATAGCCGGGAGAGAGGAGGAGGTTGGTGCTTGGTAGCTCGGCCATGAATGGCGGTTTGAGGTCATTGCTTACGTCTACGCCACCTACAGGGAAGAAAGGGATGAGGACGATGATCTGGAGGTACAGGAGAGCACGAGGAATACACTGCTGCAGGTTTAGGCACCGACCACACTCCTAAGTAGGCTAGGTTAAGCAAAGCAAGTCAGATCCCACCCTGCTCACAAGGTGCTCGACGAAAAGCCCGAACGAACTTTCTGACGTAAATAAATTCCAGAAAAATTCCAGTGGGTAGGTCTGGATGTGAGGGGATGGTTTCTGAATTTTGAGGTCAAATGGTGCAACTTGGCTAGGGGTCTTGGAAGAATTCCCAGAGTGGCATGTGACATGATCATCACCGTTAGTGGTTTTGATCATGGTTTTCTTTGGTTCATGTTGAATACCTAGGCACCAGGAGAGTGACCAGGAAAGAAAGTGAGGGTTTGACTTCCCACATGGAGAAATATCTTGCACAAGAGGTAGGTTGGCATGGTTCCAAAAGTGGGTGAGAAATAATGGTGTGGTATTTAATTTTCACCAAAACAAGGATTTTGTGGATTCTTGGATACAATATGTGGGCTGGTTGATATTATCCCATGTGATGAATTCTCATGGATCTTATCCAAACATGAAGATATTTATGATCCTTGGGGTGTAGAAGGGAGTGGTGGATAGGGGGTTCACATGATCATGCCAATTTTCTTGTGGGTGTAGGCTATGGCATGATGATAAATCCCTATTTTCCTTTGAGCAGTGTAGGAGTGGTACAAGTTAGGAAAATAATTCCTTGACCAATACAAGCACTAAAATATTTATCGAGAGTTTTGGAAATATTGCATAGGCAATAATTTTGTCTCGGGAGATTAATAAGTGGATGAGACAGTCTTTGAATATTTGTGGTATCTCCCAAGCTCGGAGAAGATGGTTCATGTGGTAGGTGGAATATCAGGATTTAAAGATCCCAATGTTTAGGCCAAGAGGTTTTTAGGAAAAACCTTAACAGAAGTTTTCCGGAGTGGCAAGGAATCACCGGGGATTTTCTGGAATTATTTAAGAGAAAAGAACACGAGGGCATCATCTAGCACCAGAGGGCAAAAATAAATTTTGAGATACGAGGGAAAAGTTTTCCGGGTGTGAGAAAACACCACAAAAATTAGGGACGAAATTTTGGGGTGTGACAGAAAGTTCCTCCGCGAACGTCCTCGATGGATCCTGAAGCCCCGCGTACATCCACATAGCTTGGGACTTGGCTTGAAGAGGTTGGACGCGACGCTTCAGGAAGGTGCAGATAAGCTGGATCCCAGTCAATTCCTCGCCAAGTGCGGATCGAAGAGAGGCAACTCGAGACAAGAGGAGATTGGCCTCTGCTTCTTCCGTGGGACTCAGGTCATGCCTCCAGGTCCTCTTGGATTTCACTTGAGCCTCGAGGGAGAAGTCGGGTACTTGGGTCTCTCCTTCGACAGCAAAGTAAAACCAGCGCTTCCTCCATCCTTGCACGGACTCGCTCAGCTTGATGTCGAAGTAGGGGACATCGTTGCGAGTCTGAATTCCGAAGCCTCCAGTCGCCAGGCTACGTCGGGCAACCGTGTGCTTCTTCACGAAGAAGATGCGGCGCCACAGTCCCCAATGGGGATGCACGCCCAGAAAACATTCGCAAAGCACAATGAAACAGGCGATGTGGAGGACGCCGTTTGGGGTAAGGTCGTGCAGTTGCACGCCATAGGCATACAGGAGGCCTCGGACAAAATCATGGAGGGGAAAAGATAGGCCCCGCGTCAGGAAGTCCATGAAGACGACGCGCTCGCCGGCGCGAGGAGAAGGAGTTACCTCGTTCCCGGTGCATCGCACTCTGCCGCTCGCCGCCGGCGGCAAGCGGCCATCGGCCCTCAGACCGGCGAGATGGCGGTCGCCGACGGTGGACACCTCCCAATCCCCCTTCAGTCTCTTCGGTGGCGCGGTGATGTTGCCGGAGGAGCTCTTGCTCTTCTTGCCCATGGTGAAGGAGTAGGGGAGAAAAGCAGATTGGAAAACGCGAGGAAGGGGAAGAAGAAGAAGAAGAATGGCAGCACGAGTGAACTCCGTTGGAGATCTCGCCCCTTATCAAGCCCACAGCCGACGATCGTGGCCGTCGGACATGTGGTTGCGTCTCTAGCCCCGCATCAAGCCGTCCACGTGTCGGTCAGGAAGTGAACCAGCGCCCCCCACTACGTTGCCGAGCGTGGGAATCGAGGGTGTCGCTCCGTATTTTGTGCAATGGGCAGTCAATTCGCCACTGAACTGGCGTGTAAATTGGTCTCGCTCTGTCAACCGTCGCAGAGCTATGTCAAGTCATGTTCCCAGAGGCGATGTCGTCCATGACGTCATAAGGCTTCCGGCTCCTTTCCCGCGAACCGTACTCATGGTCATTCGATTAAGCCCCAGTTGATCGCATCCTGGGCAAATTATTATCTTCCGAGATTGTCTCCGCGGCAAAGGATCTCTGGATGCCACATCTACGATGTGAAGGTAAGACCAACGGATCCGTTCCGTTGGCCTGGGACTCGCCTCAGACTGTGAAGTACCCAGTAAATATCCGCGCTTACGGTGCGAAGAAAACCCTGACGGACGCATTGGGTACCCATCACATTGCAAGAGTCGAGATTTTGTAAGACCTCAAGCGGCATAAATCCGGCTACGCTTGCCTTTTCTGAGTTCGGGTCCGGGGACCCGAACTTGAAGTAACTTAGTGCTGTTTTGCCCGAGTGCAGTTAACTGGGCCCGATCCGTCGTGTGCTCCAGGCTCGCTAAGTATCATCCCCACGAATCCACCTGCTCCGACGTTTTTTCTGGACTCGGGTTTCAGCCCTGCTTACTTATAGGCTGACTTGGTTCAGTGTTTTCCATGCAAGAGTCGAGACTCTGTAAGACCGTAAGTAGCTTGAGTCCGGCTTCACTTGCCTCTCCGGGTTTAGGTCCGGGTACCCGAACTCGAAGTAGCTTAGCGTTGTTCTGTCCAAGTGTAGTTAGCTGGACTCGAACTGTCGAGTATTCCAGACTCGCTAAAGTGATATCCCCACGAATCTCCTTGTTCCGATGTCATTTCTGAGCTCGTGTAATGGCTTCTCAGTTAAAGAACTATGTAATGATCGGGTACTCGAACTAGAGTCTCCACCTGATTCAGCGAATCACCTGAAGACTCGGGGGCTACTGACATGGTTATGGTCATCGGGTCCCACCTGTCGGGTACCCGGTAGCCATTACTCGAAAGGCTCGTCAGCAAGCATGACTGGAGGAAGGCCCAGGCCCATGTAAAGGGCAGCGTAAGGTCCCTTGTTGGGCCAAATTAGGGTTAGGGTTACGCTCTACACCTTGTAACCTACCCGGAAGCGGATACCCGAGACCCAGCCTACTATAAAGGCTGGGAGGAACCGCCGGGTAGAGGGAGAGAGAGATCGCATCGCCACCGTAGCCCTTACAGCAGACTTGTAACACGCAAAGAATTCAGCAAGAGAATACAGATCGCTTTACTTCACCGGGGATCCGAACTCTGTTGATTCCCTGTCTTCCTTGTTAGCCGCCAGTGTCACCCACGTCATGAAGTTCTCAATAAACCCAAGTCCCTCAAGGAGGGGCACTGCCGAGTTAATCCCTCGACAATGAGCGACACCGCCGCCTTGACGCGGCTTCATTGCTCCGGTGCCAACATTCGAACGAGCGACGCCAGATCCAGGGGATCCGGATTGCGGCGGCTAGGGCTGCGGGGACGCAACCACCACCCCCTCCGCCTCCTCCACCCCCGCAGGACGACCGTCGTCCCATGACGGTGGAGGAGGCGGAGCAGCTCGTGCGCGACTACCTCCCTCTGCCCGCCGACCGTCGCCTGCCGGACGGCTGGCTGGTCAACATCGACAACGTCCCAGTTGTGCCGCCCCTCACCGGCCAGGCGAGGCTGGACTACATCCGTGCGATGTGGGACTCGGACGTCGCCGGCGCAGTGACGGAGGAGGAGCGGAGCCGCGTGCCTCCGTTCGACGCGTCGGCGCCCTACTGGGACTACATCGTGCGATCCGAGCACGCCCGCCGCCTCCACAGCTTCGCCACCAACAGCTGCACTGACGACGAGCCGCCCGAGCCGGCTCCCGTGGAGTCGTCCGACGACGAGGAGGCAGCACCGCCTCCGACCTGCGCCGGTCGCTAATACCGATAACGGCCAGACTGAGGGCTTTCAAGATTCTAGGCAAGCAGTGGTTTCTCCACAAGCCGCGTCGGTCATTAATATCGACGTAGCCGGAGATTTCAACCCTCTTTGCCTAGAGATGCATTGTGATGAGCAGCTCAGCCGGTAAGTGAGCAGTGGCTCGATCAGTGCACCGGGAAAGCCTCGGAGTCTGGTTTTACTCCATGGCAGGCAAGGCCGGTGAGCTTGTCGCCGGCCTCATCGTCCATGGGTTGACACATAGCGATCGTTGGCCGAAACGGCCACTTGACCAAGGGTGATCCCAAAGCTCCTACCCGGCAGGGGTTAGGGTTAGGGCTTCTGCCGTCCCCGCCGTCACGGGCACGGGCCTGTTCCTCGGCACGATCGCATGTATCCAATTTTATATTTGAAATTGTATCGAAGTTTGTATTTGAATCAAATCAAATTGTATCGAAGTTTGTATTTGAATCCTATCAAATTGTATCGAAGTTTGTATTTGAATCCTATTAAATTGTATCGAAAATTTTATATTTTAACGAAATACTGTGTTCGGTGTCCGGCCGTTTAGGGTGTGCCGGTGGGGGAAGGGGAAAAAACGCCGGACATGTGTCCGGCACCCCGCAATTGGGCCTCCAAACGGGTGGTGCCGGACACAATTTAGGCACCCCCGGTGGAGATGCTCTAAGTCATAAAGCACATACTTGTGTGTTTCAGCAAGCTTAATAGAGAGCTCACCAACATTATTTAGGCATTTGAAACTATCTTTTTTTTCTCGTATCATCAATAAAGGTGTCAAGTTGGAATTCAAATCTTACCAACTTTGTGGTAGATATGTCCTTGGGATAGAATTCTCAGACCAAACACAATTAATAAAGTGTCGGTTTTTTACATCAATTTTTCTGACCAGAAGTCGTGTCTATATGGCTGGAATGGACCTTTTACAATGTATGTTCTCCGAACTTCATCTTGACCATCGACATCATAACGTGAAATACGAATCCTCTTTGTTGGATCACATTCGAATGAGAGATATGTATCGGCTAACATTCCACTAGGAAAATGGGGGTGATGGTGGTGTTGTAGCTTGAACTTCAGTTTCAATCTTAGTTTCTGATTGCCCATCGACCACAACCGATGGCGATGAAGAGGAATCAAATTTCTTTGCTTCGTGTTTACGGAAAAGGGACTCGATACCACCACTATTTCTCTTCATTCTTGACGTTTCTACAACAAAAGGAAGCCAAACTACAATAAAAATAGAAAATTTAGAGAAAAAAATAGCTAAAGGCTAATAGTATATCTTTACTATAAAGGATGGATCCGTGATGAATGCCTGGTGTCACACTTGTGAATAAGGGAGCAACTAGAGCTCAGTCGAGTGAGAATTAAGTTAATTCTCACCCAGATGATGTCATCCAGTTGCATATGCAACTCATGTACAATCCATGTGCAACTGAGAAATTTCAGTTGTAACTATGTACAACCCATGTGCAACTGGAAAAAAAATAGATACATAAATAACATACTGCACGAATCACGACACCCATTTTCTGAGTGAGAAATAGCAAAACCGTGTGAATAATTACACGAAAATGCCACCCATTTTCTATCTGCAAAAATTTCCACGGACGCAACAAATTTCATCCTTATCCGGCCATTCCCATAACCAATACCAGATCATACACACGCGCCCGCCTACATGTTTATCGATCCTAACAAACACTAGCTATCCCCCACAAAAAAAACACTAGCTATCGTGTTTGTGTCCAATCTGATGGATAGGGCATGCACTCATAAGATCGGCACCGTCCGGCCAGCTGATGGACACTCATAAGATAATTCCGTCCCGATCTACTCCGTAGGTCGTAAAAGGAGCAACGGCCCAACAACTTGATGACGATGCCCGCGCAGCACATGGCTTGACATTCGAGGGACCGAATTAAGACCCAGCGGACGACGCCACACCGAACATGTAAAACAGTAAAAGGAGTGGCGGCGATGAGCGCTGTAGCGAGGGGCTCAACATCAGTGTGTCAGCAGCGGCAACAACACACATGCCTTTGCAAGCCAAGACCTTGTTGTCCAGTTGGCGGTGGCGAGTGGCGACACATATGCCGCTGCCGGCCAACATGCTGACCTGAACAGACACTAGTAGAAAACAGACCTTTCGTCCAGAGCAAAATTTTGCTTTAGTCCCGGATGAACTTTAGACCGGGACTAGAGGGGAGCTCGAGTCCCGGTTCATCGGCTACGAGGCTGGCAGCCTCTAGTCCCGGGTCATCGGCTACGAACCGGGACTAAAGGGTTGCGGCAGCCCGCAGCTGTCGTGGGGTCACGAACCGGTTCTAAAGGTTTGCCTATATCATCTCCTACCCTGAGCTCCATTTTCCCAGCTCGAGAGCATACTCCATTTTTGCTCTCTTTCCTCTCCCGAGCTCGAGTTAATTCCCATTTTTTTCCCACCATTTGTCAAGATATTGGCGGCACCCATCTATCCAAGGGTTAGTAACTTCATCCTTTCTTCCGGCGGCATTGCAAGTTTAGCTCATTTCATTGCTAAAATTTAGCTCATATCATTTTTGTAGTGCTAGCTAGGTGTTTGATGAAATGTCAACTTAGAGAGTTCATTTGTTTTATATGCAATTTGAGCTCTAAATTAAATTATGATTTGTAGGTTTTAGTGTCGTCCCGTCCCCTTCTTCACCGTCGTCGATCGCCCACGCCGCCCTGTCGCCAGCACCACCTTGGTGAGTCTCTTGTTTTTATCTTTTTTAAAGAAAAATTCTTACTTGTATGATTTAGATGCATAGTTATTACTTGTATAATTTTCTTACTTGTATGACTGTTTGTTATATGTATAGTGCCATGGTTTTGATATCCGTCCCCGTCGGCCCTCGTCCGGTCTATGATTCAGATGTGGTATATTATCGTTTATAACTATTTGTTTAATTTCGTGTTTATAACAATTATGCTGAACAACACTTGACATAGATATTTTTATTTTGGAGATATGTGAACCGGAAATTCCAACCGACTCTCTTGTCGAGAAGTTAAATTTAGTTGAAAAAGAAACGATGATTTGAAAGAAAAATTGAAAAAAATTGAATAAGAGAAAATGAAATTGGAGTTGTATCTTGCCGATGTCGTCGATGATCAGAAGATCAAGATCGATGCAATGCGCTTGAAGATTAGAAAATATGCCAATAATAAAGAGGCTTGGTATCATTATGTTGTTGGATCAATGGTTACCTTAGTTGCGATTTTGATCGCATTTGGTGTTGCATTTAAATGCATTAGATAGTTTGTATGTTACACTACTAGGAAACTAGCTATAGGTGGAATGCTATTTGTGGCGCACCATTATTCCATGCGCCACTAAATTGTTTTTTTGTGGCGCACCACTTGGCATGCGCCACAGAAATATGTCTTTCTGTGGCACATGTGTCTAGATGCGCCACAGAAATATGGTGGCCCCGGCACCAATGATTGGGTGGGTGCCCTTTCTGTGGCGCATGGGGCCACATGCGCCACAAGAAATCACAATTCTGTGGCGCATGGGGCCACATGCGCCACAGAAAGTAACAATTTTGTGGCGCATGTGGCCCCATGCACCACAGAATTGTGCCCGGATTTCAGATCCCACCCCCCCCCCCCCCCCCCCCCCCGTGGATCGCCTTTTTAGTTTTGCACGTAGGGAAAGAAAATGATAAAAAATTCAAAAAATAAAATCCTTTTAGATATATGGAAGGTTTAGGGTCTAGTTTGTAGGAAAAATTTGAAATACACATTTTGACCTTTTTTCCAATAGTAGGTGAAGAAATATTAAATTGGCCATAACTTTTGCATACGACGTCGAAAAAATGCGTATAATACCTTAAAAAAACTAGAGAAAATTTCGGATTTGATCCCACCGGGATTTACCCGGTCAGCCATTCACAGAATCCTCAAATTCAAACCAAAAAAAAGTTACGGGCAACAGAAGAACTTTCCCAGCAAAATCAAAAAAATAAAAAAAAAGGAAAAAAAATTCTGTGGCGCATGTCTAGCCCATGCGCCACAGAATTGTGAGATTCAAAATTTGAATCCCGCCGGCGCCCTCATCTCCCTCTCTTTTCCCCTTTTCTCCTCATCTCCTCCAATTCTCCCTCCACTTCTCTCTCCACTTCTCCTCTTTCTTTCTCCTCTTCCCTTCTCCTCTACACTTCTCTCCCCTTCTCCTCCCTCCTCCATCTCTTCTCCTCTACTCCACATCTTCTCTACTCCTCCTCCACCTCCACCTCCGGCGACCTCCTCCACAACTCCGGCGAGCTCCACAACTCCGGCGAGCTCCACAACTCCGGCGACCTCCTCACCACCCCGGCGACCACCTCCACAACCCCGACGACCTCAACCCCGACGACCTCCACCTTCGGTGACCTCCTCCTCCACCTCCGGCGACCTCCTCCACCACCGGCAACCTCCTTCTCCACTCCGGTGACCTCGGCCTCCACTCCGGCGACCTCCTCCTCCACTCCGGCGACCTCATCCGGTGACCTCCGACGACCCCTTCCTCCACCCACGGCAACACGGTCTCCGACGAGCTCCGGCGAAATTCCGGCGAAATTCCGGCGGCCAGATCTAGATCCAGATCTGGATCTAGATCTGGCCGCCCTTTTTTTTGAAATTCAAAAAAAATTCTGTGGCGCACCAAGGTGGGATGCGCCACTAAAATATTTCTGTGGCGCATGGTGCTGGGATGCGCCACAGAATTTGGCATTTCTGTGGCGCACCACCGGCGTGCGCCACAGAAATATATTTTAGTGGCGAGGATTTAGTGGCGCATCCACTATTTCCAGGGATGCGCCACAGAATTGTGAAAAGGTGCGCCACTGATAGCCTATTTCCTAGTAGTGTTAGTTTCAATATATGTTTTAATTATGAGAACTATGTATTACATTTGGTCACTACTCTACTTTGGTTTTAATGTGATGAACTTGTATTAATTAATTTGGTCACTTCTCTATTCATGATGTTGTGTGTAATGATGTTTTCCCTTCTTATGCACAAAAGGTGCTCGATGAACCGGCAATGGATGTACGATGACCGACGCTCTATCGAGTACATTCAAGGCCTGCGTTCTTTTCTCAATGTGGCTGAGGCAAACATGCGGAATGGTTTTATGTGTTGTCCATGCCGTGTCTGTCGGAATGAGAATGATTATTCTTCCTCAAAAACACTTCACATCCACCTGATTCAGTCCGGTTTCATGTCCGGCTATAATTGTTGGACCAAGCACGGAGAAAGAGGGGTAATGATGGAAGACAACGAAGAAGAAGAGAATGATGACAACTATTCTATGTTCCCTGAATACGGTGGTAATGCAAGGGGGGAAGCTGAAGATGAAGAGGCACCAGATGAGCCCATGTTAGATGATGATCTTCGTCGGGCCATCGTTGATGCACAGAGAGAAGCAGAAAGTGCAAATGAGAAGTTGAAGTTGGAGCGCATGTTAGAGGATCACAAAAAAAGTTGTACCCAACTTGCGAAGATGGCAATACAAAGCTCGGTACCACACTGGAATTGCTGCAATGGAAGGCGGAGACTGGTTTATCTGACAAGGGATTTGAGAAGTTACTGAAAATAATGAAGAAGAAGCTTCCAAAGGATAACGAATTGCCTGACAGTACGTACGAAGCAAATAAGGTTCTCTGCCCTCTAGGATTAGATGTGCAGAAGATACATGCATGCATTAATGACTGCATTCTCTACCGCGGTGAGGAGTACGAGAATAAGAATGAATGCCCGGTATGCGGTGCATTGCGGTATAAGATCAGACGAGATGACCCTGGTGATGTTGAGGGCCAGCCCCCCAGGAAGAGGGTTCCTGCCAAGGTGATGTGGTATGCTCCTATAATATCACGGTTGAAACGTTTGTTCAGAAACAAATAGCATGCCAAGTTGTTGCGATGGCACAAAGAAGACCGCAAGAAAAACGAGATGTTGAGACACCCCGCTAATGGGTCGCGGTGTAGAAAAATCGATAGAGAGTACAGGGACTTTGCAGATGACGCAAGAAACTTAAGGTTTAGTCTATGTACAGATGGCATGAATCCTTTGGGGAGCAGAGCTGCAGTCATAGCACCTGGCCTGTAACTCTATGTATCTATAACCTTCCTCCTTGGTTGTGCATGAAGTGGAAGTTCATTATGATGCCAGTGCCGATCCAAGGCCTGAAGCAACCCGGCAACGACATTGATGTGTACCTAAAGCCACTAGTTGAAGAACTTTTACAGTTGTGGGGCGAAAAAGGTGTACGTGTGTGTGATGAGCACAAACAGCAGGAATTTGACCTACGAGCACTGCTATTCGTAACCATTAATGATTGGCCTGCTCTTAGTAACCTTTCAGGACAGACAAACAAGGGATACAATGCATGCACGCATTGTTTAGATGAGACTGATAGTACATATTTGCAGAAATGTAAGAAGGTTGTGTACCTGGGCCATCGTCGATTTCTTCCTCCTAAGCATCCCGTAAGAAAGAAATGCAAGCATTTCAAAGAAACAGAGCATCGGAGGAAGCCTGTCCGCCGTACTGGTCATGATATATTTGGTATGGTCAAGAATCTAGAAGTGATCTTTGGAAAGAGTCCTAGCGGTCAATCAGTTCCGAATGACGCCACCGGACACGCGGCCATGTGGAAGAAGAAATCAATATTTTGGGAGCTACCCTATTGGAAAGTCCAAGAGGTCCGCTCTGCAATCGACGTGATGCACGCCACGAACAATCTTTGCATGAACCTTCTAGGACATTTAGGCGTGTATGGGAAGGCAAAAGATATGCCGGAAGCACGGCAGGACCAGCAACGTAGTGAGGCAACAAAGTAAGGTCAAAATACCCAAGTGGATCGCGGAACTTCTCTCACTTTCACCGCACTAGCCACCCCCTCATTACTCCAACTAATGCACACGTTCCCCCACACACGCTCTCATAAACATGCTTGATCAAAACAAGTAGACAAGAATGGGTACATAATATGCATCTACTTTTATAACTGAAACAAAACAATTGCAATCTCAAACATATATTAACTCATAAAGAGATCCACCACAAAGGAATTACATAGATGACCGTAATCATGTTCGGCAGCTCATACGGTGCTAATTAGTGAAGCTCAAGAGAGAGGAGAGATACATAAGTTACTTACACAAACCCATAGTCCAGGGGTGGACTACTCCCTCTTCATCATGGAGAAGGTGGAGATGTCGTTGGGGGAGATGGAGACCACGCCGGCACCGCTCTGCCGGAGTTTTCCCCCTCCAATCTGCAGCTCTAGATCTCTGTTTCTGTGTTTTCGGCCACCTCTCCTCCGAAGGCTGTCGGGGACTATTTTTATAGTCAATTTTAGGTCAAGACGAAGGTTCTGGAGAAAAGATCGACGGCAACAGAGCCTCGAGGCCCCAGATGGTGGGTCCCACGTGGCCAAGGAATCTGGCCGCGTGGGCCACCCTCTTCTGTCCCTTGGGCCTCCATTTGTTCGCTTCCTTCGCTCCTACGCTTTGTTCCTTCCAAAAACTGATGCTCGTAAATTTTCAAGTCATTTGGACGTCGTTTGGGTCCCTGAAACATCAAAATATAGAAAATAGGGTTTTCTGCCAGTGCATGGTTAATTCAGAAAAATAGGAAAACTGGGAAATCTTCCCAAAATCATTATAAAACAATGATATAATCCTTATATGATGCAAATATGATTGAAATATGAGTATTATAATGCAAAGTTCATGTATGCATTTCACATGCATCAATAATCGATCCAGAAATTCTACTAAGGTTACAAAGGGATGTGGTTCAATGTCTCGTTAGTTTTGAGTTGGTGTTCCCACCATCCTTTTCAATATTATGACGCATCTCCTAGTACACCTAGTCAAAGAGATTGTCATCCTGGGTCCTGTATTTTTACACAATATGTTCCCCTTTGAAAGGTTCATGGGAGTCTTGAAAAAATATGTTCATAACCGTGCTAGGACAGAAGGAAGCATCTCCAAAGGCTATGGTAGAGAGGAGGTCATTAAGTTTTGTGTTGACTTTATTCCCGACATTAAGTCAATTGGTATTCCTGAATCGCGGCATGAGGGGAGACTGAGTGGAAAAGGCACTCTAGGAAGGAAATCAATAATATGTAGGGACGGACATTCTTTCACTCAAGCGCACTACACAGTTTTACAGAATTTCACCTTGGCGGCTCCGTATATCGAGGAACACAAGAATATTGTACGCTTCAGCAACCCGGGGAAGCCTGACTCCTGGATTAGATATGAACACATGGAGACTTTCGGCGGTTGGTTGCAAACACATCTCAACAATAACAACACTATTGATCAGCTGTACTTGTTGTCCAGGTCACCATCTTCGACTATATGAAATTTCCATGGGTACGAGATAAATGGGAATACATTTACACGTTCGCCCAAGATAAAAAGATCACCAACCAAAACAGTGGTGCCCACTTTGATGCAACAAACAACAATGGGTCAAAGTACACATACTACGGTTACATAGAGGAGATATGGTAACTTGACTATGGACCTACTTTTAAGGTCCCCGTGTTTCGGTGCAAATGGGTCAAGCTAACAGCAGGCGGGTTAAAGGTAGACGAGCAGTACGGAATGATAACAGTGGACCTCAACAATCTTGCGTACTTAGACAAACCATTCGTCTTAGCCAATGATGTGGCTCAGGTTTTCTATGCGAAGGACATGTCTACCAAACCGAGAAAAAATAAGCAAAAGAATACATCAGACGATAAGCCAAACTGCCACATAGTTCTTTCAGGTAAAAAAAACATCGTGGGAGTGGAGGACAAGACAGACATGTCAGAAGATTATGATAAGTTTCATGAAATTCCGCCCTTCGCAGTGAAGGATGACCCAAGTCTCCTGTTAATTAATGAAGATGCTCCATGGTTACGGCGCAGAAAAAACCCAAACACTAGATAGGGATGTTGGTGATGTGTAATAATGTATTAAACCTTTTATGTAACTTCACCGTTGGATGTATGCAGGGAATCTGAATGATTTGTATTCGGTCGATGAACTAAAGGATTTCTATATAGAACAAAACACACGGTTTCCCCTGCATACAGCCCAATGGTGGCTCGTGAGTGCCTGCATATCAAATACACCATTGGACGTATGCAGGGAATCTGAATGATTTGTATTTGGTCGATGAACTGAAGGATTTCTATATAGAGATGTCCTCTGTCTTTGCCTTCCGGACTAGCTTGACTACAGTATGAACCCTCTTAGCACTGAGAGAACGCTTCTATGCCGAGCCCCTTGAAGATGTCATAGGTCACTGCCCAACAACATCTTCGAGAAACTCGTGCATAGAGGAGTCCTCTATCTTCTCTTTCCGTTGTTGCCGTGCTCTTGTTCTTCATCTCCTCCTCATGGAGGGTATTTATAGCTAAAAGATCAGGGCAACTATTCATCTTTAGTCCCGGTTGGTAGCTGGAACCGGGACTAAAGGAGCGTTGATATGTGTGCCTTATCTTCTTCTTGAGATCCAACGGCTCACAAGCGCTCGAAAGAAACACACCGCTGATCCAACGGCTCACAAGCGTTCGAAGGAAACACACGATCCGTGTGCTTCTTCCTGATTGGGCATACTACCTGCACTGATGACGGTAATGCATTTTTAATTGAAAATGGAAAAATGGTTTTGGATTACTTATTTAAATTCCAACACTTTTCCATTTTGAAATTTTTGTCAGATTCAAAAAATATTAGTTAATGCATTTTTAATTGAAGATGGCAAAATGATTAATAGTTTGAATAGTTAGAATAATTATTTTGGAAAACAAAAAATGGTTTTGGATTACTTAATTAAATTCAAACACTTTCATTTTGAAAATTTTCTCAGATTCAAAAAATATTAGTTAATGCATTTTTAATTGAAAATGGTAGAATGGTTAATAGTTTGAATAATTATTTTGGAAAACAAAAAATGGTTCTGGATTACTTATTTAAATTCAAATACTTTTCATTTTGAAAATTTTGTCAGATTCAAAAATATGCAAAAGTTATTCAAATTCAAAAATATGCAGAAGTTATTCAATTTCAAAAAATTTGGTCAATCGCGCGCAAAAAAAACCCTCTAGTCCCAACCGAGACTAGAGGGTTTTTTTTGGCGCGCCCTTTCGGTCCACCGAAAACACCTCTAGTCCCGGTTCGTGGCACCAGCCGGGACTAGAGGGGTACCCTCTAGTCCCGGTTCGTGGCACGAACCGGGACTAGAGGTCCTTGGTATAAATACCACGCCCTTATCCCGGCCCGAGCCACAGACCGGGACACAGAGAGATCGGAGCACCCGCCGCCGACGAAGACGACGCCGTCAGGCTGCCCGTCCCGAGCCCGCGCCGCCCTCTCCTCCGGCCGCCCGCTGCGCCGCTCCGCCATCCGTCGTCCGCCGTGCTCTCCTCCGCCCTCTCCGCCGTCCGCCCGCGCCGCCGCCCTCTCCGCCGTCCGCCCGCGCAGCCCTCTCCGTCGTCCGCCCTCGCCACCCTCTCCTCCGGCCCTCCGCCGCCCTCTCCTCCGGCCGCTGATGTCTACTACACACTTCTATTCTTGTAGAATTGTTGGGTCTCCAAGCGCAGAGGTTTGTAAGACAGCGGCAAATTTCCCTTAAGTGAGTAACCCAAGGTTTATCAAATCCACGGGAGGTAGAGGTCAAAGATATCCCTCTCAAGCAACCCTGTAATCAATTAAGATATAAGAAGTCTCTTGTGTCTCCAACACACCTAATACAATGGCTAATTGTATAGGTGCACTATTTCGGTGAAGATCGAGATGGTAAAAGGTAAGTAATATGGATGGTAAAAGGTGATTTTTTGTAATTCTGTAATAAAAATGGAAGCAAGCAAACAAGTGACAAAAGTGACTAAAAACGGTGTATCAATGCTTGGAAACAAGGCCTAGGCTTCATACTTTCACTAGTGACTAGTCTCAACATTATTAACATAATTAAACACATGACAGTTCCCACAAAAACACATGCATGGTAGACGTTACTCGGATATCATTCTTTTGTGGATCAAATAGGATGAGAATTGCGTAGGGCTACGAAAAGCACACCTTAAAAGCGTCGGATGTGATTTTATAGGCGTCGGAGGCGGCCAAGGGGTGCCCCATAGGGCAGGGGCACCCGCGGGTGGGCCCTAGGTCGCGGTAGGGGGCCGCCCCTGGCCTGTGTGGGTCCCCTGGAGTCGCCCTTCTGGCTCCCTTCCTCATTTCTTCAATAAAAAATCTCCGTAAATTTTCGTCCAATTCCGAGAATATTTCCAGAAGTAACTTTCTGCAACAAAAACAGCACAAAAACAGGAACTGGCACTGGGCATCTTGTCAATAGGTTAGTCCGATAAAATGCATAAAAAGATATAATTGATAGTAAAAACACGTGACAATATCACAAAACTAGCATGGATCACTCAAAAATAATAGATACGTTTGAGACGTATCAGCCGCCCGCCGCCCGTGCCGCCCTCCGGCCCACCGTCGCCCGCCCCACACAGACGTCGGCCTCTCCGATCAATCGAGGTAAAAATTAGGTTAGATAATTTTTTACGTTGTGCAAAAACTGTGCAAAAAGATAATTTTTTACACTAGTGATAATTAGTGTTACCAAAATTTAGTGTTAGTAAAAATTAGGTTAGATAATTTTTTACACTAGTTTACATTAGTTAGATTTTTTACACTAGTTTACCAAAATTTAGTGTTAGTAAAATTAGTTAGATTTTTTACACTAGTTTACACTAGTGATAATTAGTGTTACCAAAATTTAGTGTTAGTAAAAATTAGGTTAGATAATTTTTTACACTAGTTTACATTAGTTAGATTTTTTACACTACTTTACCAAAATTTAGTGTTAGTAAAAATTAGTTAGATTTTACCTAATTTTTTAGTATTACTTTTTTAGTGTTACTTTTGTAGTATTACTTTTTTAGTGTAGAAATAGAAATTTTGACTTAGGTGTTTTTAGTTTATTGTTCTCGGCGACGATGTCCCTGTTCGACCAGAGGGGCGATGTGCGGGACTGGGTTCCGCCGGGCTGGCACTAGAGGTGCTACCTTCCGGGACGCGCAGCTTGGTGAGGAATCCGGGTGATGTCATCGACCCGGATCTTCTTTGGTGGCAGACGCGTGGGCCACGCTCGGTGCAGAGGGAGCCGGGCCCCGAGGAGGTGGTACGTCGCCGTATCAGGGAGGAGGACGAGCACGTCCGTCGCTACATGTATCTATTGGATAGGCATTATAGCAATAGCTGGTCGTTTTTTCAGATGGTTCCTTATCATGTGAGCTATGGCCCTGTGAGGGTTCCTTCTCTTTGGATGCGCGGCGCCGGCGGCTCAGCACCCCGGGGCTCAGGAACCGGTCGAAGTTAGTTTGAGTTGTATTAGTGATATTACTCGTGATGTATTAGGGTTAAATAAAAATGGACCCGAGCTATGTAACTGGATTATTCTATATGTATTACTAATACGTTTGCATATTTGATCAATGTTACTTCTGTAAAATGAGGAAAACAATGTTCCGTACTTTGAATTATTCGGCTAATGCTAACATTGATTTATCTTACTTTTGTAATAGTTAAGCAATGGATCCTTTCAATAGCAGAGACAATGAAAAGGACATTTTTGCCATTGTACGGCAATCTGAGGTCGATGGAGCAGAAGACATCGGAGCAGAAGACGGTTCACAATTTTTGAACGAGTCCGGTCGGGGAATGGAGGTGGAAAACGAAGCGCAAACGAGCCATGAGTGAGATGACGACTCGGACACTAGTGGACATCCGCCGTCTGGCGAGGTATATTAAGCCTCTGTTGATCAGATGCAATAATAGAACTCTCTATATATGTATTAACGAATGTTTCTTATTTTAGACCTCCGCATCGACCAAATCTGTTAAAAGTAAACGAGGCCATGCGAAAGGGATGGGAAAAGATGAGCATCTCATAATCGAGGTCGTCTCTCCACAGGGCCAACCGTTGTTTCCCCCGACGAACGCAAATAAGTTTGTGCATCAATGCGGAGTTGTTGTTAGGGACAACGTCGCGATCAACATTCAGAAATGGCATAAGCTGAAAAAGCTAGAGGGAGTTAGTTATGTGGACGACAGGTCAAAGATGATCTTTGGAACAAGCTAATTGCACATTTCACCCTACTGGTCTTCGAAGATGATGCAGCAAAGACAATAGCCATGAGGAAAGCAGTCAAGCATTTCGCTCTTAAGAAGATGGCTGAACAATTCAATAAGTACAAGAACAGATTATACCATATGTATGTCAAAGATAAAAAAGCTCAAGATTTCACTGGCACACTAGAGAGGCAGCGAGCTCACTGGGACTCATTTCTAGAGTACAAGAATTCGGAACTAGCTAGGCAAAGGTCGGAAAAGAATAAGGAAAATGCAAAGAAAAAGAAATATCACCATAAGATGGGGACAGGTGGCTACAGATCTTCCGAGCCTAAGTGGGATCAAACTGAGGCCGCCATGCGCGAAAAAGGGATCATTCCAGCTGGAGATTCCATGCCCCATAGGGCAAGAAATTTCTTACTTGGGCATGGGGTGGAGTATGACATGGAAACAGGGGAGTTAAAACATGATGAAAAGAAAAAAGTTCTATAGCCCAGCAAGCTCTTGTTGAAGCAATTGCCGAGGTTAAATCGGGAAAGTTTATTCTTGACAGAGAGAGGGACGAGCTGACAAAGGCCCTCGAGGCTTGGGTTTCCCGAGGACCGTCAATCTTATAGAAGCCGAGCGAGAGCAAAGAAGAGGAGGGAGCAGGAGGAGGAAGCCCGGTTGAACAACCTGGAAAAACAGAACAAGGAAATACTTGCTATCGTAAAGCACCAACAAAAGCAAATAGAGGAATTGCGCAAGAAAGGGCCAACTCATCAGCTGCAGCAAGATAGTCATGAAGCCGGCCCATCTCAGCGGAGAAGCTCAGTGGCTTCCACGGCGGTCGGTGCTGATGAGGCACCGATGGATCGCTACCCCGTGGATGACATCAGGGAGAAGAAAAGTTGTGAATCTACATGTGGGAGTGAGGAACTTATCCTTCAAGGTGGCGGACGGCTATGCTTTAACTTGTGAATCTACAGCACGATGGCATTGTAATGCGATTCCAGATGGCTATGGCCATGTCGGCGTGGATCAAGTTCTACCCGGATATGAATCACTGGAGCTTGACATTCCTGGAGCTGATGATGAGAGGACACTGGGAGACGTCGGGGGTGGTATCATTCTATGGCGCAAGAAATACATCGTGTTTCCAGGCTCGGCGCCAAGGCCACCATCGTCTCCTTCGAGTCGCCATTCACCACCTCCAAGTCCACATGATGACGAGAGGGACGACCACCACAACACGAGTCCATCTCGATCTCCGCCGCCGCATCACCCGACTCCTCAGCCGACTCCGCCGCCTCCGCCGCCTCCGCTCACTAAGGCTCAGAGCCAAAAGAGGAAGCGCACTCCTTCGTTTTCGATGGGTAACCGACACGGACCCCGACAGGAGCCCCTCCCAAAAGTACCGCCGGCTCCTCCCGTCCGAGCTTATGACCGGACTGTTGAGGAAAACGCCATGATCATGGACGCCGAGGTGAAAAGACAGTTTGCACCGAAAAAGTCCGAGCCAAAGCAAACATTTAAGCCGGAAGCCGTAAAGTGGGTTAAGGGCTTTCTTCAGTAGCCATCGCAATCTGAGATAAATAAGGCTGATGACTATTTGCGATGTATGAGGAAAGTTAGCTCCCGCCCGAAGAAAAGTAGTAGTGCCAGCGAGAAAAGAGATGTTGCCCAGCTCGGACAACAGGCAAAACAGTCGATATCCCCGCTCAAGGTGTTACCCACTAATCAGTGCTTCGAGGCGGACATTGCAATGAAGGCGAAATTTTCTGCAGACGCTGGTATTTCTCTTTCTCAACTGGAGGCGAGAACAGTGGGCGGAGATATGGGGCCTATGTTGGAAGTAGTATGGCCATGGAAACATGGGGAGTCTCTGGTGCCACCTGATCAGATCAATCTTCAACCAACACAAATATGAATACTACATGACTGGTACTTGGAAGTCACAAAGGAAGAGCGAATACTGATCCCTGTGAAATTTACATAAGAGCATTTCATTGGTAAAGACGAGATGCCGATTGATTTTGAAGAAATCTATCAGTTATACAATCTTGACGCCCTCGACTTGAGTATCATCAGTACCTATTGTTTGTAAGTGATTCAATTCATTTGTTTCCATAATAAAGTCTGTAGCGCAGCTCGTTCATTGCCTATAATTATGCTCACTACGCTATTATGCAGAATGAAGAGTCATGAATGTGACGAAAAAAGAATATTTCACTTTGGGTTCGTTGACCCAGTACGAATTAATGAAAAATTGCTACTAGAGTTCCCCCAGGAAACGGAGAGCAACTTGCTAAGGTTCATACAAAGGCAACATTACAAAAAGAAGATACTGTTTCCTTACAACTTCGGGTAAGACTGTTACTGTCTTGTACACATTAATTTTTGCTTACTCGAATGTTAGTTGTAACTGATGAGTTACTGACGTATATAAACGTGTGCGCAGCTTCCATTACATTCTGCTAATCATTGAAGTTGACTCTGGAAGAGTTGAACTCCACGACTCATTGGATACACCCGAAGAGAAGTACCAAATCATTAAAGATGTGCTCCAAAGGTAATTTCAATCATTATCGCACTATATCGGTCTCTTTTGTTCATTTCCCGAGATATCAAGTAACTAATAACTCATTTATTCATTTTTTTGCCGGGCAGGATTTAGAAATTTTTCATCAAGAGGACAATTGGTCAATTTAAAGACGAGCTTTCATTTCATAAAGTCAAGGTAAGTAGTACGAGCTAGGTCCGTGCATCTCTTTAATTTTAATTTCAATACCATTATATCATGCTTTTATTGAATTCTATTCTCGTAAAGTGCGAGAGGCAGCCATCGTCGTCCAATTTGTGTGGATTCTTCGTTTGCGAGTGGATTCGCCAGGAGGTCAGTGAGCGGAATGCATCGAAATTTATAGAGGTACGTGAACAAATATATTCTCAATTTTATTTTATTACCATTGTTGAGTGTCATTCATAATTATTGTTATGATGATTGATATTCATATTGATCTCCTTCTTTTATAGTTGGATGAAATGCGGAGTAAACTGCAACCAAAGGAGCGCTTCAAGAGGAAATTGCGGGATTTTTGGTGAACCACGTCATAAACCCTAAGGGAAAATACAATGGCACCAAGAGGCTCTAGTCCCGGTTATGATCTTGTAATCGAATAGCTAGACGGGCTTTAGCCCCGGTTGTGATCTCGCTGTAATTAATTAAATTATTGAATTATCATAAAGAACAAATTATATTTTTATCAGCTAGATATTTCTTTTATGAACATTTTGATATGCTATATGTATTATTCTGTTTTGTAATTAATTAGTTTCAAATTTGAGATTTGGCGGGAAAACAAAAAAGGGTGAGCCAAAGGCTGCCACGGGGGAAGAACTCTAGTCCCGGTTCGTATTACAAACCGGGACTAGAGGTCCTCGACCAGGCGCACAAGAATGGACAACATGGGGGAGCCTTTTGTCCCGGGTCGTAACTGACCCGGGACTAGAGGGGGGGGGGGGGGCTCTAGTCCCGCTTCCACAGTCCCGAGTGCAGATCCGGGAATAGAGGCCCTCACGACCCGGGACTAGTGAGGCGTTCTCCACTAGTGAGAGCGCCGCCTAGCTTGTTGTCGGGTTGACGACGTCGACGCTGACGACCAATAATCCATGCATGCATGACAACAGTTTCTCTTGATGCAATCAAGAAAACGAACAACTCTTCTCTTCCTAGCTTAACGCATGGTACGTTGAGACAACATTTTATTTCTCTTTGTTCTATCAGGTACAATGGAAACCAAGAGAAGAAGAACTCATGAGGACCCAATAGGAGGATATGCCTGGATGCTCAGGCGAAGAAGCTCCAGCCCACAGTGACCCCAAGCGGCTCTTGCGTGCAGGACGAGTGTAGCGCTCCACTCGCTGAGGTCGGCAGAGAGTTCATCGCGCTTCTAGCACCGGGCAATGACCAGAGCCTGCTGGCGATGGACGTCCTCGATGACACATACGTTGAGCAGAAGACTGTGTGCCGGGAGCGACATGCATCCTACCGAGTACCGGGCAGGGCCATGGTGAGGACATGCATGGGCCATGGTGAGGACATGCATGGGGCTGGGTGCAATGCAACCGCGCTAGAGGCGAGGCATGGAGATCCAGTGGCATGTGTGTGCACTGGGTACATCTGAGGTCAACTAGGAAGCAAAGCTACATAGCGCACCGAAGTTAATACTCCCTCCGTTCCTTGATATAAGGTGCCTAAGGTTTTGAGAAAAAAATTCAAAATATAAGGTGTATTGCGATTTATGGACAATTGTACCCACTACCAAATGAGTCACAATATGGAAATGAGGATTTGAAGTATTGTTTCAATTTGTGGCTATTAGGGACTCCTATTTCTTGATTTTTATCATGAGAAAATAAGTGCACCACGTGCAAAATACTGATGTCTTAATATCCGTGCCAAAACCTTAGACACCTTATATTAAGGAATGGAGGGAGTATGATCCAACCACAATTATCAAATTCAGTGGCGGATTCAGGATTGTCACAAGTCCCATCCAAGAACTTAGCGCACAAAACAACTGTTAAAAATACTCTTGTCATAGCATAAATTGTTGGTACAATTGCAAAGATAAACATATATTTTCAAACCTAACTTTCTCGCTTTGAGCGTCTTGAGGAGGTTCTTCAATTTAAGGACTTGCATCTATTGATTGGTTCAGTTTTGATCTTCATCCGTTGTTCCTAAAGGACTACAGGTCGCTTTTTCTTTTCTTATAGATGGTAGGCTAGAAATTTTGGTGCGACCCGAGCCACGGCCCTGGTTGCCCTGGGCCTGGATCCGCCCCTGATCACATTCCTCCGAGAGGTCGAGACCTCTTTCTTATGACTCTCGAAGGCTCCACGTCATCATCCGCTGACATGCCATCAACACCAAAGGCAGGGACACACCGCACCAAGGAGCTAGGTGAGCGCCATAGTCATGACTGTCAATCCGTCATGATGCTTCTTTTCGTGCCTACCAAAGATGCCAAGCCATCGATATCGGTGCACAGACCAACGTCAACGCTGAGGGCAGTGGCGCCCGCATTCGTCGCCAACTCATGAGGGAATTCCACACACGCCAAGCTCTAGATGAAGATAAGTAAGGTATTTCATCAGTCGCACGTATACGTAAGAAGGAGCTAATGCATGCATCAAACCCATGGAGATCTCTAATCCGTTATTTTATGAAGGTTTGCGACTATGTGAGTACTGATTTCTCCTAACAAACAGTGTCGACTACGTACACTAATGAACTTTGATACGATGCTACCAGCGATACAAGAATGACAATGAAGGGTGGAGCCGAGGGAGGGTACAACTACGATGCAGTGATGCTAGGAGGTGACGGAAGAGATCTCGATGACAGAACCAATAAAGACGAGATTAGGGTTAGAGATTCAACGGAGAGTATGATTAGATGAAAGACTTAGTCAATGCGGCAACTCCAAGATACAAGGCCGACAAGGAGGGAGCGGTAGATTGTGAAGTGGTGGTAGTTATAGGAAGAGAGATGGTAAGTACTAGAGGCCAAACGACCTAGCTTTGTAGTTGTACGTTTCTTGTCACGTATTGTACTATTTTGTTTATCTATTGTCCGTAGCAACGTACTTAGCTAGTAAGATACTAATAATAGCAACCTAGCAGTGGAATAAAAACCAGAGAGTCGGTTGTGGCGCTATATGCCGAATGATTACCTAGGACGCTTAATAAAATAGCCAATCCTTAACTGTCTTATGAAAAAACAATCAGAACTCACTAGACGCACTTCCAACACTATTAGACACCTAGCGCTCCACCGCCTCGCCACGTACTCGCTGCAGCAACAACGCCCTGCAATGCCACCATGAGGAAAAAAATCACACGTCCACGCCATTGTGCCTCGGATCAACTGCAAATAAAATTTCCTCTGATCATCACCTTCAGGAGTGGACATGGCAACGATGACCACGGTTGTGCCAGCGGCAAGGAGGCCGTGGGGTTGTGCCAGCGGCAAGGAGGCCGTGGGCTAGGACCGAGAGTTTTTTTTTTTTTTTTTTTTTTTTTTTTTTTTTTTGTACAAAGAGGACCGAGAGTTCAGTCATCCGTATCAGCGACAAGGATCCCTATGATTCTTTGTTTTTTAAAGTCAAATTAAGTACATGATTTATCTTTAGCTATACCTGAATCTTAGTTTATGTTTGCCACTCTCGCTATGTACCATTTTTTTTACGTTTAGTGTACAAACATCTATTTTTTTTAAGATGAGAGTTTAAGGGCTCCTTTAATTCGTATGATTTTTATAACGCATGATCCGAACAGGAAGAATGCATGAATGGAATGGCATGTCCTCTTCCATCCTACATGATTCGAAAACTATAGGATTCCGGAACTATGACTGTTTAGAGCATCTCTAGTCGCGGCCACCATAGGTCGTCCGCATTGCCGCCCGAACGAGCGCTATGGGGGGCGTCCGGATGAGATGCCGGCTATGGGGTCCGCCCCTCCCCAGTCGTCGCCCCCAAAACGGGCGCCCCAAACAAGAATTTAATATAAAAAAAATAATTCGAATAAGTTTATCAATTAAATTCTAGTTTCATGAATAGAAATAAAATAAAAATTATTCATACATTTAAAATAAATTGAAGTTCAACTATTCTGCGGCCATTACTTTGCGCTCCCACAAATGCTCAACTAGATCATTTTGTAGTTGATTGTGTGCATCTTCATCTCGAATCTCCATATGCATAGCGATGAAATCACTCCATGCATTGAGGCAAACCAAGATTTCTTGTTGCCGAGCGGTGCAGAGATTGTCTTCACAAAGGTAGACCACTTTGGATAGATGCCATCGGCTAGGTAGTACCCTTTGGTGTAGGTATGGCCGTTGATCTCATAGTTCAGCAGAGGAACTTGACCTTCAACAAGCCTCGCAAACACCGGAGAGCGCTGCAACACATTGATATCATTGTGAGATCCTGCCATGCCAAAGAAAGCGTGCCAAATCCACGTCTCATAATCGGCCACAGCTTCAAGGATCACACTGCAATGTCCTTTGTGGCCACTTTTGAACTGTCCTTGCCAATAATACGGACAGTTCTTCCAGTTTCAATACATGCAATCGATACTTCCAAGCATTTCAGGCCATTCTCTTGCTTTGTTCGTTGCCAAGATGCGCGCTATTTCTTGTTCGGTTGGTCACCATAAATAGTGAGGGCCAAACACAGCCACCACCGCTCTGGCGAATCTGTACATCGCTGTGAGAGCTGTAGACTCCGACATGCGTAGATAGTCGTCTTGATTATCTGCAGGAATTCCATACGCAATCATCCTCATCGCAGCTGTACACTTCTGAATTGAAGAGAATCAAATTGTTCCCACAACGTCCTTCTTCAACTTGAACCAAGGGTCGTGCTCTCTCACACCATGTACCAATCTCATGAACAGATTTTTGCCCATCCGAAATCTCCGACGAAAATCCTATTCGTCAAATATTGGTTCTTTAGCAAAATAATCGCCGTATAGCATGCAATGACCCTCCAATCTCATCCTCAGCTTGCTCTTCCTCCTCCCAAACTTTGAACCTCCTCGTTTGGGGTTGGCATTGGTGTCCTCTTCAATTTGCATCTTCGCAAGACAAGCGAGAATTGCTATGCTCTCTTCTTCCTCGGCGTCGATATCATCTTCTTCTTGCATGATCAGGTGCATCGCCATCTCATCGTCGATGTCCATCTATCATCAGAAATGAAACCATATCGATCAACCAAACATCGACGGCCGGCAGCAGGAAAAAAAATGAAAACAGCGCCTACCGCTCAAACCGTCGAACACCTACGGTGCAGGTGGACGCGCGAGCTCGCCGAAGGATTTCCCAGGCCCGTCAACGAACTCCGGCGCGGCGAGGGACCCGGAGCCGGACGGAGGAGGGTGGGCGTGAATGCGGTTTGCCGAGTCCGGCGAGATTCGCCACCGGGGGGAGGCGGAGGTGGGAGCGGCGACCTGGATGGCGGCGGTGGGAGGCGGGCGAATGAACTGCGTGCGCGGCGGGGGAAAATATGTTCGATTCGCCTCTCCCACTGACGGGACTGGCCCGCGTGTATGTATCCGACATGCAGCGCGCGTCGCTTCGTCCGGCGCTACCGCAACACGCCCTTGCGCGCGGGGTTGGGCTGGTAGTGCCGGACGAAACCGACCTATGGGGTGCGCAACTGGGCGCCCCATAGGTCGGTTTCGTCCGGCACTACCAGCCCAACCCCGCGCGCAAGGGCTATGGGGCGTGCAACTGGGCGCCGTTTTTCGCTGGGGCGCCCCATAGGCTATGGGGGCCGCGACGGGAGATACTCTTAATTAACAGGAAAAATAAAAGAATTGTAAAAAGAAGTTTGAGTGAAGGGAAAGTTTTGTACAAAATAGAGTGCAAAGGATCTTTGTAAGAGTTTCAAAGGACTGAAATCATGTGAAAACTATCGTAGAAAAACAAATCGTAAGGATCCAAATCATTTTAAAATCCTACCCAATTTCTTTGAATCAAAAAGCACTAGGTGTTTGATTACTGGTCCGGTTTCATCAAACCTGCCGAACCAGAACACGGTTTCAAATGCTCTCGTTGGATGATGGATTCTCTACTACTGTTAACTGTTATCGTCTATACTAGAAGGATACCCTGCACGTTGCAGCGGGGATCCCTTTAGGAACAATATTGTGTAAACAAAAGGGTATAACATGTATGATACCATATGTTGTCTAAAGGAATAAGTGAAAATTCAGTTAATCATTTGAAATGAGTGTGTGTTATAAATTGTTAATGTGGACAATTAGATGGTTAAAGGAATGGATGATGTGTAGGTTGCAGATAGAGATTAATAAATATTAGTGGAGATGACATGGACAATTGATTGATTGGCTAAAAGAATGGATGATGTGGATGGCTGGAATGGATGATGTGTATAGCCCGCACGTTCAGCGGGAATACCTTTAAAAACTATATATTGTGTAAATAGAAGGGTATAAAATATATGATAGATTTAGTTTTCTAATAGAGTGCAAAATTCAATTTGAGATACTAAATTTATTGGACGGGAATATGTGTATTAAAAATTATTAGCGTGGATAATTAAATAATTTAAAAGATGGATGATGTGGAGTTTGCATGTAGATATTAATAAATATCAATGGCGATGACATGGATGATTGATTGACTAAGTGAGTGGATGATCTGGATAGCTTGCATGTTAAGATAGAAAAATCATAAATAAACTTTGTGGGGTTTTACTTTATAAGAAGTATAGATTTGGCTGTTGTTGTCCAAAGCAAAGGGGAGGAAGGAAACAAAAAGTGGCAAACGACAACTAACTTATTTAACTTTACGGATTTGCTAATCCTCAGGCGTCTAATTTTTTCTTATGTCTCAGTCACCCACAAAAATATGCATGCGTTGCACTTTTTTAGGAGAAATGTGCAATTGCACTTTTCTAACAGAAAAGTGCAACTCGTTTCAGTTACACTTTTTTTTAAACTGCAGTTGTACTTTTCTAAGGTGATTGAGACTTAAAAATTCTCAGTTAACTAAGACATAGGCAAACAGTTACACTTTTCTAAGAGAAATGTGCGATTACACATTTCTGTCAGAAAAATACAACTCGTTTCAGTTACATTTTTTTTAATTACAATTACATTTTTCTGAGATAATTAAAACTTGATAAATTCTCTGTCAACCGAGACATAGACAAACCCTTAACTTTTACATCTGCAGAATTTGGTCCGGAGTTGAACAATTATTCAGGCAAAAATGATCAATGGATTCCACACCGCCGCACTTCCAATTGGACCGAAGCAGCCAACGCCGGAGGGCCCATGGAGTCGGGGTCATACGCTGACGTAGGATGACCGATTCGACAGCGACGAGAAGGGGAACGTGGCCACGGACGTCTGCGACCGCGGCTCCCCTCCGCCGGCCGCCGCCGCCCTCTCGAACGACGACGACGGGAACGAGTGCACGAAGTCGTCGTACCCCACCTCGCCGGAGCACACCGGCGGGGGCGGCGGCGGCGGTGGAGGCGGAGGCACCTCCGCCGCGTCCCCGCCGTCGAGGTACCTCGCCACCTCCCGCATCGTCGGCCGCGCCACCGGCACCGGGTGCGAGCACCAGAGGCCCACCTTCAACGCCGCGGCCGCCTCCTCGGCGTCGAACACCCCGCCCAGCCTCGCGTCCACCACCTTCTCCGCCTCCCCGGCCGCGTACCGCTCCCACGCCCACTCCGCCAGCACCAGCTCCTCCGGCGCCGCCCGCTGCTCGATCGGCCGCCGCCCGGCCACCACCTCCAGCACCAGCGCCCCGAACGCGAACACGTCCGCCGCCTTCGTGGCCTTCCCCGTCCGCGTCAGCTCCGGCGCCAGGTACCCCAGCGTGCCCACCACCCGCGTCGTGCCCGGGTTCGCGCCGTGCTCGTACAGCTTCGCCAGCCCGAAGTCGCCGAGCCTCCCCGACATGTCGCCGTCGAGGAGCACGTTGCTGGCCTTCACGTCGCGGTGGAGCACCACGTGCTCCCACTGCTCGTGCAGGTACAGCAGCGCCGACGCCACGTTGCGGAGGATCTTGTACCGGATGCCCCACGTCAGCCGCGCCGCCCGGAGGTCGTCACCGAAGAGGTGCATGTCCAGGCTGCCGTTGGGCATGAAGTCGTACACCAGCAGGAGGTCGCCGCGGCGGCGGCACCACCCCTGGAGCTGCACGAGGTTGCGGTGGCGGAGCCGGCCGATGGACGCGATCTCGGCGACGAACTCCCGGAGCCCCTGCCGGGAGTCGTGGGAGACGCGCTTCACGGCGACCAGGGTGGGCGGCGTGCCCGGGAGCACCCCGCGGTAGACCTTGCCGAAGCCGCCGCAGCCGAGGAGGTCGCGGTCGCGGAACCCGCGCGTGGCGCGCTTCAGCTCCGAGTACTTGTACCGGTGCGGGCCGTGGTCCAGCTCCCACGGCTCGACAACGTCCCGGTTCTTGTAGCGGTACACCCCGTAGGCGCCCGCGCCGGCGAGCACCACGAGCACCACGAACGCCGAGAACACCGACGCCAGGATCGCCGACGTCCTGCTCCTCTTGTCCGCCTTGGGCCGCGGCAGCGACGGGAGGGACGACGGGTCGAGCGGCGGCGCGGCGCCGCCGCCCATGCTGAAGCTCCACCCCATGAGGTAGTGGGAGCTCGCCAGGAGCCCCGTGGACGCCGAGAAGCCGACGTACATCTGCTCCCGGAAGACGGTCGACAGGTCGACGTGGAAGGAGATGAGCGGCGCGGCCGGCTTCGCCGAGGTAGGCGCGATGGAGACGTTGAGGACCCTCCGGTCGCCGTCGTAGTCGACCCAGGCGAACACGGTGTCGCCGGACTTGAGGTTGACGGGCGCCGCGGAGGCGGAGGCGTTGGAGGCGAGGCTGTTGAGGTCGACGCCGACGTGGTTGTCGTTGATGTCCCCGAACTCGAAGTCCTGGACCGTGTCGAACTCGACGGCGAAGACGTGGTTGGTGGCGTTGCCGAGGTCGGCGGCGCTGAGCAGGCCGAGGTACTGGCTGGGCAGCGCGCCCGGGAGGCGCGGGTCGGGCGCGGCCACGAAGGCGAGCCCGTGGCCGCCCAGCCTGGGGTACTCGGGCACGATGGCGAACGCGAACGCGGTGGCGAAGGACACCGCCGCGGCGGCGGTGCCGTTGCTCCCGCTGCCGAGGAGGCGGAGCGGGGACGGGTAGAAAGCGTGGCCCATGAGGCGGGAGGTCTCGTTGGTGAGGCGGATGATGCCGTCGTGCCGGATCTCCGTGACGCCGTTCACGGTGAGGTTCGGGGCGCCGCCGTTGCCGCCGCCGCCGGCACCGAAGCCGGTGTATGTGAATTCTTGGGAGGCGGCGAGGCTGGCGAGAAGGAGGAGGAAGAGGGCTGGGCGGAGGAGGAGGAGGAGTGTGAGATGCATCGCATTGGAGGCGGGGGGACGGCAAGCCAGGCGATGGTGGCTCTGTTTCTTGGGGTGGGTGGGTTGGATTTGGATGGGGAACGGAAGGAGTGTTAATGGCGTGCGTGGCTGGGTTTATGTAGGGTAGGGAGGAGGAAGAAGAAAGCGAGAGTAGTAGTGAGGCAGTCAGTGTTAATGTTTGACTGATAGATTCAACCACCTTTTCCATCGTTATCTGGATTTTGAACTTGTGCAAGAAGCCAGATCATCCTCGAGAAATCTTGCTTATTAAGTACTAGTAGTTCATCTGGTTAATTTCATAACGGTTTTGCTAATTCTAAGTCGACTGAGAATTAACTAAATCTCAGTCACCTTTTTAACCGTTAGAATTTGTGTCGTGATTCGTGCTAATTTGTGAGTTGCATATGGTTTGCAATTGTGTGCAACTGACTGAGAATTAGTTAAATCTCAGTCGGCTCCTTAACCGTTTGATTTGTGTCGTGATTCGTGTTAATTTAAGAGTTGCACATGATTTACAATTGTGTGCAAGTGACTGAGATTTAGTTAAATCTAAGTCGACTGAGAATTAGACACTCCCATTTCATAATTGGTACGAAGAAAAGAACAAGAGGGAAATATTTTACCCCATGATCTGGAGGTTTCTATTGATGGGGACAGTAGGAGTTCGATGAACCTGGTCAAAGCAGAGCAGAGCAGGCAGTGCTTAGATTCTCCACGAGTGGAATGTGGGTCCCATCAGACAGACTAATTTCATTCCTGATTGAGGGGGTAGACAAGCCACCCACCCATGACTGTCTTCATCTGGCTGGGACCTACCCATGACTCTCCAGGGCTTGGTTTAGAAAGTGATTCTGAGTATGGTACATTCCCAGTTATTTTCATGGTGAGTTGACACTGTATGTGTGTGTGTCAACTGTGGAGTCCACTTGGCACCCAGGTGCATACGCATCCGTATTTAATAAAGAAACTCCGCGAAGTCGAAAGTTTAAAATATTTTTTTGTGGATACATCTTCACATGCTAAGTATTAATAAAGTGTCTCACGAGAAATCGATACATTTTACATGTGTAAAATGATTAAAAAAATCTCACAAAAAGATTTACTTTAGCACCAAATTTTGTGTTTTTATATAGGCATCGGGTTTTCGTGAAACGACTTTCTAAACATAGAAAATGTTAAGATCAACGCCCTAATATTTTTTTTGCAATCTTTTTAATTTTCAAAACGTATCTAATACCAGGTGTATGTGCACCCACGAGCCAAACGCCTTCCCCAGACCACTAATATGTAAGTTAACTAGATAGCTACTTCCTCCGGTCCGAAATAAATGTCACAGGGCTGTATAATTTTGTGAACGATTGGCATAGAGTCCTTAATGTGGAATCCACCAGGCACCCAGGTGCATACGCAATTACGCATCCGTATTAATTAACAAATTTGTAAAGTCAAAAAAATTAAAAACATTAAGATCTACACGCGAATATATTTTTTGCAATTTTTAAAATTTTCAAAACGCATTCAAATGCATTATAAATACTGAGTGTACGCAAAAACTAGTAATAAATCAGGTTCCGCGGGAAGTCTTCGGTAAATCCGCACTCCGATCTACAAGTGGGCACTGTTAGAGTATATTACGGAACGTCATATTTGATAGTTTAGAATTGTAGTCCAAGTCTATCCCTACTAGGATTCGTGTCCTCCAAGTCTTGTAGCCTATATAAACAGCCTACCGTGGCTCAATATAATCAACGCACAATATCAAGCAATATCAATAGCAATATCGTCTATCAGGCACTAACGATAGCGTGCCATTATAGTTTGTTGCAAGTTTTATTTTGTCAAAGGGATTAGTTGAGCAAAGCTGAAAAGGCCTCTAAGATGCAAAGGAAGAAGTGCAGGCTAACAGCAACACCTGGATTCCTTGATGCGCCTGGCTCAGTGTCAATTTCCGGTTGTCGCTGCGGGTCGATGAGCAATTAATAAAAGTTCGGAACTAGGGACTCGCGACCGATACGCCATGGCAGAGAGTATATTTTTTTGGATACATCTTCACATTGTAAGTATGCATAAAGTGCCTTCGCGAGAAATCGATACATTGTGCATGTGTAAAAATGATTTAAAAAAATCTCGCAAAAAGATTTACTTTACCACCAAATTTTATATAGGCACGGGGTTTTCTTGAAACGACTTTCTAAACATAGAAAATGTTAAGATCAACGCACTAATATTTTTACAATTTTTTAAAAAATTTTAAAACGTATTTAATACCAGGTGTATGTGCACCCATGAGCCAAACGCCTTCCCCAGATCACTAATATGTAAGTTAACTAGATAGCTACCTCCTCCGGTCCGAAATAAATGTCGCAGGCGTTGTATAATGTTGTGAACGATTAGCGTAGAGTTCCCGTCATTTAATTAGGATCGGAGGTAGTATATAAATTTATAAGAAAAAGGGAAAATCCCTATTTTCTACTTATAAGAAAAGTTTGAAGTAAACATAAGCAGCATAAACTATTTATCCCAAGATTGGTTGAAGTAAACATAAGTACTCCCTCCGTATCAAAATATAAGATGTTTTAGCATTTGGCTTTCCATCCGTATCTAGACATGTTTTAGTGCAAGTTCTTATATTTTGATACAAAGGGAGTGTATCTTAAAGCAGGACATTAATTGTATGGGATTGGCGAAAAGGGGAAAATCGACCAGATTGCGTATGCAAAATCTAGATTAGGCTCCACAGGAAATCTTTGGTAAATCCGCACTCCGATCTACAAGTTGGCACAAACAAGAGAGTGCCGTTATAGTTTATTGCAGGTTTATTTTGTCAACGGGTTTAGTTGACCAAAGCTGAAAAAGGCCCCGAGATGCAAAGGAAGAACGCAGGCTAGCGGCAACACCTCGATTCATTGATGCGTCTGGCTCAATGTCAATTTCCGGTTGTCGCTGCAGGTCGATGAGCAATAAAAGTTTGGAACGAGGGACTCGCGACCTCTCTTGTTGCAAGGTAGGTACGCATACTTGCATTGTTGCATTGGTATAATTGATAATTTCGTATCCACAATTCTTGAGTTCAAGGTACCTTGAACTCAAGAATTGTGGATGGTGCCATTTTACTCCACGTGGACCATTGGAAACACAACTGATCGTGTGGATCCCACATGTCAGTGATCCTAAAACCCCACGAACAGTTCCAAACTCTTATAACCCAAAACCTAAAGCCCAAATCACGACCTGACCTACACGCCGGAATCCCCACCCTTTCTCGTTGTCCACTATCTTGCCCGACTTCTCCTTCCACCTTTGCACTCATACGATGGTGACGTGGCGCCAAAATCTCCTGATTGTCGATATTGGAGGCACTTGCCAACGCGGTACTCCTTCTCCCTCCTCCGCAATACGAATCTTTCTTCCCTCCTCCACATACATGTAATGTCTTTGATGCGGCCGCTCCGCCTTCATGGATATCCATGGATAGCTCGATATCTAGTAGGTATGAGTTGGGCAAAAATCATGCTCCATGGACATCTTTGTGGGCGAGTAGATGGGGCATCGATCTGAAGGAGCGATGTCTTACCAAACCCGCCCCCATCACCATCCTTAATTGGCATGGCATGAGCAACTTATCGTATGAGTTTGTTTTAGTACATCAACCTAGCAAATGCAGCCAAATACTCACTCCGTCCTCAAATAAGTGTACTTCTAGCATTTATCTTAAGTCAAACTTCTTAATATTTGACTAACTTTATAGAAACTAGTAGCAACATATATGATATGAAATCGGTATATTATGAAACTATATTTCAAAACGGATCTAGTGACACTAATTTGATGTCATAAATATTGTTACATTTTTCTATAAAGTTAGTCAAATTTTAAAATATTTGACTTAGGACAAGAAGTAGAAGTACACTTATTTAAATACGAAGGGAGTAGTTCATAAACTTGGCTAGAGCGGTTCATTTTGATCCGAATCACGGCAAACGAGAAAATGCTATTTTCAGCTCTTGTCCAAAATATAAGCTTTTTTATTAAGTAAAATTAGTTTGCTAAAAGGCTTATATTCTGGAACGGAGCTGCAGCAGGTTCACGTTGATTACAATGCAATTTCCTCGTTCTTTTGCAACACTATACTAGACTACAAAGTTAAACAATGAGAGCTCTTGTGAGTTGGAACTTGGAAGTCGTCTCTCCGGTGGAGGCGTGTTTCCTTGCCATAGCGGCAGGTTGTACACAAGCACATACTATACTGCAAATTTAAATTAAGGAAGATTTTGCTGTTCAAAAAAAAAAGGAAGATTTGACATGTAGCTTCGGGCCCTTTTCTCGTTTGAATAACTCCAAGGGATAAGAGCAAGCGTGGCCGCCACTAGTAGACAACGCCGTTCAGGGCTGAAAAAATTCTCGGGACGCAGCGAGAAGTGGGAGATGGAACCGTGAATGTGTGTATGGCTGTCGGAGATTGTCCCCAGGAACTAGGGGTGTCTCCAAGGTATCGTGTAAGGGGCTGAACACGGAGTCAAACAATCCACAACGTGCTCCGGCGACGGTGCTCGTCAGGCTCGCTGCGGACGACACTGCAGAGATTGACACAAGGTATTACCCAGGTTCAGGGCCCTCTTGTGGAGGTAAAACCCCTACGTCCTGCTATGGTGTATTGCACTGCTTGGAGAGATTACAGTACAAGGAGAGAGCTTGTCGAGCTCAAGGTGGCTAACAATGGCTACTTGCTAGTCTTTAGATCTAGGGTTTTTGAGCAGGCTCCTAGACTCCAAAAACCGAACCAGGAATCGAACCAGGAATCGAACCCCTTGCTTGGGCGTGCTCCTCCTTCTTTTATAGGCGCCCTGGGCCTCTTCTGCCCAAACATTTGGGCGGGAAGGGCTACCACATGGCGACGAAGGAGGAGGCGCGGTGCACCGTAAAGGTGAGGTCTACCATAAAGGTAAAGATCGTGGACGCGGTCCACGGCAGGGGAACGGCGTCACCAAAGCTGAAAAGGGACACCGACCAGCTGGACGGCGGGCTGGCGCTTGCCGAGGTGGGAGGTGACCCACAGTGACGTCGTCCTTGGAGCGTAGCTGCAGACTGTTCCCTTGTCACCAAAGAGGCAATACTCGTTGTCCGCTTTGCTTGGCTCCGCTTTGTTGACTGCTTTATACATGGAAACGGCAACTGCGGCGTTGTCGTCATCGTGCGCAGGCACGCGCGTCACTCTGCACCCGGCGCAGAGCCCATGTGCTCTCTGCCGCGGGGGCAGAAATGGCTTCACGAGGAGGGCGCTTCGCGAGGCGAAAAGCCTCGCCAAGCCCTTCAGCTTGGTCCTTAGCAGAATTGCGGGCGGCGTCGGAGACGCCTTGTCGAGGAGCGATCCCTCGCCGAGGGAAAGAACCCTTGGTGAGGAGAAAAAACCCTTCGCGAAGCTCGCCAGGCTTGGAGAGCCTGGTCCTTAGCGAAAATCATCCAAAGAATCTTGTGGGCCCTGGCAGGCCGGCCCGTGGTACCCTGGTTTCCACTGTGCCGACAATGGCTTCCCTTTGGCTGGCTGCAGGTTTGAGGTTTTTCGTCAACAGAGTGTGTCACCTCGCCACGTACCACTCCAAGTCCTGCTCTTAGAACTTCGCATAGATAGGTACTGCTCCCTCCGTTTGAGAGACGTAACATGTGTTTTCCCTGTCTAAGTGCAAATTCTTGGCTTGAAGAAAATTTAAACCATATCCCACCTCTCACCTCTACGTGACTACGTTGATATGTATACCACCAAAAATTTGTTATATCGTTTACCATTGTCTATAAAAGTGAACCCCGATTTATACCACGTACTTTCATATATTATTTTTGACACAAATTGCTTCAATTAGGTAAGTTTATCTAGATTAGCCATTTTAGTGAAAGTTTCCGCCCCTTTTAAGTTCTTGGAGCAATTTGCTAAGCGGGTCATGTTCGCCGATTACGCATGGCGTGCCACCACGTGGTTCTCTCATAGATTTTTTTTTCAGACACGGTTTCCTCTGATTCTGGACAGCCTAGCTGTGTGATTCTTGACTCGGTTTCCTCATTGAGGTGGACCAATCAAGAGTAAGTCGCGCCCCTTTGTCTAGGCTGATCTGAGTGAGAGGAGGCGAATTGGATCGGGCATGAAACATCCAGGATACAAATTGCGAGGTGGCATGCCCTGTGTACCTAATTGCGAGGTGGCATGCCACATGTTTCTAATGACTAGGACCATTACTCACATAATCATAGAAGGGGCAACGACTAACTAACGAAAATTTCACTAAAGGGGATACTCCGGAGAAAAATCTACTAAGTGGAGGTAGTCCATGTAAAAAAATGTGAAATTGTGTGCGTTTCACCCAATACATGTGGGGATTATCCCTACTAATTCTCTCAAACTCAAAGCCCCTATTTACCCAACATAACCTTAGGGAGAAAGGAATTCTACCACAAATTTGAGGGGAAAACACTTTAACTTGGCCACCGGAAAAGAAAATCAAGCTCACCGAAAGCTATCGGTAAATCCGCATTGCGGAAAGAGTGACGGTTAATGTACGCACGTTGGTAGTCTATGAGACCACTAGTCACCACATTGTTTATTTCTATTATTATTATACTATCTATGGTTGACACTAACAGGGAGGGAGCTGTTGATTGTACAGGTCAGCGTTTAGTCAAAGGGGTTAGTTGAGCAAAGCTGAAAGGACGTTGTAGAGACAAGAAGTGGTAGTTGACGCCAAAGCCTTAAAGCTGAGAACAGAATGTGGGTTACCACCAACCTATTGCGATGCAAAACTTCTAGTAGTAGCCTACTGCGATACAAAACTTCTAGTAGTAGCAGCTTTTATCGGTGTTTTTTCTCCCATTTTTTATAATGATATAAAAGAGGAGAAGGTTCAATGTCATCAAGATAAAAAAAAAAAGGAGAAAGTTTTACGAACCAGAGAACTTGTAGCGTAGGGAAGAAAAAATACTACACTAGAATGAAGTGACTACTGCTCCAACGTCTCTTCAACCAATACACTCGGGCTGCGTTACTCATTATGGTGGATTAGGACATGTACAATGGTCTTATTTTTCTTGTAACGACACATAGAATAATTGCTGAGTTTGAGGAGAGAGAGAAGTGAAAAAAAGAGGTTCGTCTTTTTTTTTACAGATACCTCGTTATCAAAGATAAGACTAAAAACAGACCATTATACATCATACTTACTTCATTATCATATCTAAATTATCGTGGTATGTCTATAACAAGACCGTCTTATTAACCATTGTATGTGTGTTTACATGTTAACCCGTCATATTATCTGTTTAATGTTTTTTTTGCCTATTTTAATGGATAATTTTGAAGAGCAGATAAGGGAATAAGCACAATACGTGTATGTATGGAATCGAAACACCGATTTATGCTAGCTCCTTGCACGGTTGCACACATATTCCAGATCATGTACTAGGTGAGATTCTAGTGGCAAAAAAAACTCGTCATGCGTCCAATTCTTGATGAAAGCAGAGCGTTGGCGACTTGAGCTGCGTGGACGGATCCAAAGGCGTAGCGGTGCAACTTGCAGGTCAACGAAAGGGGCGGGCGACCCGGTCAACGAAACCGTCTCGCGCTGGCCCCACGCACTCCCATCGTGTGCCCAAATGATCTGTACCATGTGGTGCTGATCCTACTGGCTGGCTGGCTGGTCGCGCCATCTTGGGTTGGGACGGCGAGATTCCCGTCGACTCCCGACTTTGACTCCAACGGCCGGGAGAGTCGTCGTCGTCGGCGCTTGCAGACGACTTGCAGCAGGGAGAAAAAGGGAAAGGAGACGGAATGTTTGGCTTGCGGCCGGAATTCAAGACGCGACACGCTCGCCGTGGTTAATTATGACGAGGGTAGAGGATAAAACCCGGGCCGACAAGACGGATTTTGGCGACCGCGTCGACATCGCTCGATCGGCTCCCTGTCCAACACGATATCCCTAAGTCCTTGTTTACTTCAAGAGTTTTCTAGTGGATGGGAAGAGTGGGGATGGGAGGGGATTTGGTGAACACCCAATCCCCACAAATACTCTTCCTCTACAATACACTAGCATGGACTAGAGTTTTTGTTTTGGGCAAAAATAAGATGGTTGGTGGGGGATATCTAGGGATTATCCACTCTAATCCCCTAAAATACACTAGAAGTAAACAAACTAGTGGGGATTTTTGGGGACCCGGGATAATCCCCTCCAATCCCCTAAAATACACTAGAAGTAAACAAGGCCTAACGGACGGACACATATCCCTCTGATATCGTCTTGGACATTCTTTTCTTTTCTTTCTACGCCTCCATTACCTTATTTTCTTTTTCCTCGCCTCACCGCCTCCAGTAGCATCGTCGTCATCTCCTCCAGCGGTTGTGACCGCCGTCCCAATGTTAACCGCCTCGACTCATACTAGAATCAATCCATGGTAGAAGGTTAATTTTTTTTTAGATAAACGGCCAAAGGGCCAGCGTTAAATTAGTAACGCCAAACGGCGAAAGAGATACAATGTGCTGAACCCAGCATACAACACCACCCTGCACACACACACAAACACACACACACGAAACAGGCCTACGAGAAGATTACAGGTAAACACCGACGCACACCGCCACTGTTCACATAGGCAGACAGGCTCAACAGGGAGGCCTCAAAGAGGGCGCCGAGGAGATTACAGGCGAACACCGACGATTACCGCCACTAGACCTGGCCATTTCTAGGGCCGGGTCGGGCTCGGGCCGGACCTAGAAAAAACCCGCCGCAGAAAAACTAGGCCTGAGCCTGGCCCGGCCCGACAGTCGGGACGCAGAAATCAGGCCCGGGCCCGACAAAGCCCGAAAAAGTCTGACCGGCCCGACCCGACCCCAGCTAAAATGTTGTTTCAGGCAGGCCCAAGCCCGGCCTGGCCCGACCAACAAGCCCGAGCCCAGCCCGATGGCACTGCCGGGCCGGGCCTATACGGGCTTTTTCGGGAGGGGACGGGCCGGGCTGCCCATGGCCAGGCCTAACCACCACTGACCACAAAGCTGCATACAGGCACCCAGCAGACCCAAGCAAGAAATACCTGCCAGAGAGAGCTCGACGAGAGGTCGCCACGATCCGCAACCAACGCCGCAACAACCTCCAGTAAGCAACACCCCGTGTACTCAAAGGTAGCGTCTTCAACAAGATCACGACGCCAATGCGCCGCCACCGCCCGATCCAAGGATCTAAGGTTTTCACCCGGAGCATGGAGGGGGCCGAGAGAGCCACAACGACGCCTTCAAGAAGGGAGCGACGTCCAAGGACGTCGCCATCGTGATCCGAGAAGACCCCGGACGAGAGTTTCCCCTTGGCATGAACTCTAGGCCTCCCAACACAGGGTTTGGAACATCGCTGCAACGACACCCTCACCGCTGCCACGAGATGTCGCATGTCAGTCACCACACCGCCCACACGGCCGAGGTCACCAACTAGCACCAGAACCACCGGCACGCCCGCCAACCAACGTGGTTCCCACCGTCCCGGGCCGCCGCCCCAGCAGCCACAGGCTCGAACCCGCATCGCAACCGACGTCTCACGGCGAGCCCCGGATGGACGGAAGAGGTTGGTGCTAGAACCAGGCCCACCTGGCCCGGGTCCATCACGCCCACGGGTAGCGGGAGCAGAACAACGAGCAGCACCCGTCACCACCCGCAGAACCCAAGCAGATCTGCCCGGAAGTCACCGGAGTTAGCCCCCTTGGCCAAACTCTGGCGCCCCGACAACAAAGTCAGGGAGGAAGGTAGGCTCCCGGGCGCCCATGCCCGAGACCGCACACCGGCCAGGGTCGGCAAACCCAGATCGGGCCCGAACAGGCCTAGATCTGGGCCGCACAACCCACCACCGGGACCTTCCTCTGTCGTCGCCGTCCCTTGTGCCCGATGCAGCAGCCTCACCGTCGCCACCACCAAGGGTCGTCGCCGCCGCGCCGCACAGCATGTTGTCGATCCGACCACAAAAAAGCACTAGCGCACCGCCGCCGGCCGGCGCTACCCCACGCAGCCCGCCGCGCGCGGGTAGAGGAGAGCCGCCTCCGCCAGCACCACCAGGGCTTCGCCCAGCGGCATCCGCCGACGGCGGAGGAGGAGGGGAGGAGGAAGGGAGGGTCGGGAGCTAGGGTTTGGTTATCGCCCCTGTGTCGCCCGCGGGGAGCGAGCGCAGGAGCACGAAACGTTTTTTTCGGGGTAATCGCGTAGTCAAGCTAGGTTAATTAGGAGCGGCCCTAAGGTATTTCAGCACCAAGATGCTCCGAGGGTTCGACATACTCAATTGGCTTCGAAATTCAAAAGTTTGGATCCATCCATACTGGCGCCAACCTTGGGCATATTTGGAGGTAGTTTCCCTTAGCTGTCAGATGAGACATTATTTTCAACCAGATTTGGCAAAAAAAATGACAGCCAAAAAATATTGCTTTTTTCTGTTTAAATGAATTGCACCTTTGATTAAAAAAGCTAGGGTAGGAATCCTTAGAATATTTTCCTAATGGGCTATTTTATTCTTAGAATCTTCGTGTGGTGCAACCAAACAAATTATCCAAAGAGAAAAAATCTTGTCAAAACTAACAAGACAGCAGAAAACATTTACAGCTCGTTTGGCTCCCATGACTTCATTTCTACTTACAGCAGGAGTTCATTTGGTTGAATTATGATTCCAATACCAATTTCCATGTTTGGCTACCACATGGATTTCTAAATGAATTGAATTCCATGTGGCTGTTTGGTTGCCATATGACATGAATTCAGAAGAAACGCACGCTTAACTTGAAACTGTAGTGCTATACTATAAAAAACATGATATTTCCACAACATATCAGCGGTAGCAACACATAATATTGCGTAACTTATCAACTCAGAACACAAAATCATATACTCATTATTTAGCAGATTGTCCACTTCCTGCAACATTAAGTTGTCCATCTCTCTTTGCCTATCAGCTAGGAAGTTATGCAAGAGACAACAAGCATTGATGACCCGAATCTGTCATTAAGTTAATATGGCATATTATTACAGATCCAAAAGAGTATCTAGGAAATAGATGCATCTAATATAGATGATACCTGATTTCTTATTCCAAAAAAGGATTTAGTCCTGAGAATAGCCCATCTCATCTTTATGAAACCAAAGATCCTCTCAACTATATTCCTAGCAGATGCATGTCGCAGGTTATAGAGCTCTTTTGGAGTCTGTGGATTATTTCCTGCGGCAGTCCACTCTTTCAAGTGATACCGCGTACTCCTGAATGGAGCAAGGAGGCCTGTACCATTCGTGTATCCGGCATCTACCAGGTAATATTTTCCTTAGGTGTATGAAAATTAGCCCATATTAGATTTCTGTTCTGAACTTCAAGTGTCTAGTTAGAAGTTGTATCATACTAAGATAGAAAGTTACCATTTGGAACTTTGAAAGCATCTTCTCTAAACATTACATCTCGCAACACTCGTGAATCGGATGCAGAACCTTCGCATCTAGCCAACACATAAACAAACTTCATGTTGCGGTCGCAAACGCCCAACACATTTGTTGTTATCTGTTGCTTCTTGTTCCTATATCTACCTTGCTTGCGTAGTGAAACACGGACGTCAATGTTCGTGCCATCTAAAGCTCCAAGCCCATCTAGGAACCACTTCCATCGATTGTCCTCAGGTAGCTCAGCAGCAGCGTTTGGCAACTTGATGAATTCATGAGATAAGGATAGGACAGCTCCTAACACCTCATTGAAGTGTCTACTGATTGGCTCAAGTGTCCACCTATAGGTGCTACGGATTAACCTAAACTTCTGGTTATGGCTAAGAACCAGCAAGAAGATGGTTACGGCTTCTTCAACAGACATGTAAAATGTGTCTTTCAGTCCAGCCCTTTCACGTAAGATAGCACATAGGTCAAAGAATGACCTTTTGGTAAACCTTAGGGTATCATAGCAATATTGATTTGGACCCATATAAATGTTTCTAAGCATCTGTTTTCTAGTTCTAGTCTCGGCCTCTTCCTCACTGAAATCTCCAAGTTCAACAATCCTTCTCCTACAATAGATATGCTGAGCTATGGCAACGACCGAAACAAATAACCCAGCTGCTGCCCTCTTCCTTTTCTTCCTCCTCTCATGATACAGCTCTAGAGGTAAATCTGCCATCTAGAATACGTACACCACAGAGAACTAACTGAGTATAAAAATAACCAGTAGCATCAGCAACTACTAAAATTAATTAAATAAATAAATCACCACACAAAGCAGCATGTAGTAGTAGTATACAGTATACTGTAAACATATAAATAGTACACATCACACTGTATGACGTGTGAAAAGCATATAAAATTGTCTTGCTTCTTGTAAGCCAACACATCCAGACCACACGTACAGTACATATCACACTCCCAAATTTTATATTTAGAATTTTATACTTAGAATTACATGCCTACTTTTAGCATATTACTGAACCAATAATTAAGAAAACTTGATATATACCGCTTCGCACTACAAAAATGATCTGCTATAATTATCTATATATGCACTTGTGCTTCAGCTGACCGCAAGGTCCTATTTAAATGGTAGCCTTTTCTTTTTGAGTCGAATTTAAATGCTAGCTAGTACTAGTACACAAAGAAATATAGCATACCAACTCATGCTAGCTAGTCAGATGCAAACGAAGGTGCAGTTTAGATTGAATTTGTAATCACGTAACAGCTTGCCACGAAAGGCCCAGAACACATGCTCATATGCATCAGATCCACACAGCTTTTCACAAGTGATTGACGTTACAGATACCAAACCTCACAAGAGCAGTAGCATGGCAGAGAGAGAAAATCTGGATGAAGGATACCGTGGCTGATGAAGCAGATGAAGTGGAGGAAGTGGAGGACCCGTGTGTGGGTTAGGGACGAGGTGGGAGGTCAAGCGTGGTCTGCCGCTCCAAAAATCTCCGGATCAGGTGTTCTTGAGCTTGATTTCCTATTGAACCTGCAGATGCAGATCGGATGAGCCTAAGGTTAGAGTTCAAGCACATGAAAAGGACAAGGGAGAGAGAGAGGGTGAAAGAGAGGACGTGGAGGAGGAAACTTGCCTGCGGTGGAGGGGAGATGGCTGATCTCGTCGGCCGCTTAGCGGAGGCAGGTCGTCATCAGGCTGGCGGCAAGAGAGACATGGTGGGGAGGAGCCATCGCGAAACTGTAGGGAAGAAAAAGGATTTAGTGAAGGAAGGAGGGGCTCGTCCGCCGCTTACCGGAGAAGATGAAGGCGGCAGACGGGCTCGGGGAAGGAGACGTGAGATTCTGCAAGAATGACACGGTAGGTATTGGAATTGACTTAAAGCACCATGTCTTTTCGATGGAATTCGGAAATGAAATGATGGCCTGATTCCTGGGCAGCCAAACACCACGCCTTACGGAATCTCGATTGAATTCCGTAATTCAGGGACAAAATGCCGGATACCAAACGACCTGTTACTGAATTCTACTTAAGCTCTGTCAAGTCCAAACCTCAACAAACCACCTAAAAAGAGCACATACATGGACAAGAGTGCAGTGTATTTCAAATAATGGGGACGCTCATCTCAGATTCGTTACACAGCTGAAAACAGGCCAAAAGAATGGATGATACTGTACAATGCCGTTACAGCCTCAGCAAGGGGGCACTAATCGACACGCTCCAATTACACGAAGCTCGATTAGCCAGATAGAGAGAGAAATCAATCAAATCAACCAAGTAGAACCATCCATCTTGTTGCGAGGAGGGGTTGGTCAGGAAAATTGTGTCAGTTTTTGTACAAACATCTCCTCTCCATCTTTCTAGCTAGCTACACAGAAGAGGAGCATCATGCTCTGGATGTCTCCAAAATCAGCTCCTTGCAAGAAAGGCTCGCTTCATTCCGGGAGAATGTCAGACAAGCAGGAACTACAAGCCTATCAATGTCTGGGGATCCCAAAACTGATGCTGACAGGAGACTGGGTGCAGGCTACCAAGGTTGATGTTCCAGTAAAAGGTTGCATCATTGGATGCCCCTGCACAAATCACCAAAGATCTAGTCAGAAATTACAAACTTATTTCTCATAGCAGTTCCATATATTCCTATAACTGAGTCGTCAACAGTAGTCATTCAGCAAATGATGAATAATTCCAAGTAGGACTTGTTTGGGTGTCTGGCCCATTGATCATAAGCACCTATTTGACTTGTTCAGTTTGGTGCTTTTCTATTACTTCATCACAGTAGTGTTAAATATTGTACCAGATGCTATATGTCTATCTCTGCTTTAGCCGTGTACCCAATAGTTTTAGGGTCCATGTATTAATTCTGAAAAAAATGACAAGCTAGTTCCCAGGTAGCACTGTATTTCTTACATTGCACAATTATCCATGCAACTCACAGACTCGGCATCAAAGCGGAAATTTTTAACACCGACAGACTCACAAATACATACATAGAAGCACGTGTGGCAATTATACTGCTGAAACACCACCTGTGGCATAAAAAGGACATGCTAGCCTAGCGAGTTTTTAGTACAAGCAGCAGCAGCACTCAGATGCAAACAGGGTGTACTGGTACCCTGCACAGATAGTATAGTTGTAGCATGAAAGGTAGGGATTTACCATGTTTTACCTACCCTGCACAGATAGTATAGTTGTAGCATGAAAGGTAGGGATTTACCATGTTTTACCTAACTACCTATGAATAATTCTAAAGTGCTACCTAAGAATAGAATTTTGTACTAGCCTACCGAGTTTTTAGTACAGGCAACATAAGCACTCTGCAAACAGCTCTGCAGTGGTACCCTGCTACATGTAGAACCAAAGGAAAGAATTTACCATATCTTGACCTAACTACCTACGAATAATTGTAAATTCTATCAGGAATAGACCTACTCTATCGAATTTAACCATTAATGTTTACTGTTTTATTCAAGTTTGAGTGGCAGAACAATGAGTGATCTGAATAAGGATCGTAAAGAGGTAATAGCAATCGAAACATATACACACTTTATGTTCCCATATATACAGACCAATTCTCTAATGTGTATCACGCCATTTTCTATATACTAACGAACCAAATTGCCATCATAACACTCATGCAGTGTTGCTGACAGGGGGGTCATCATACTATATTCCTTCTCTTCATCACTAGCATATCTCTAACTTAGTGGTTTAACCAATCAAACGTCAAACTACTAACATTTTCAGTTTAAACCCACAAAAATCCTAGTAGCAAAAAAAAGAGACAGATCAGGACAATCGTTCCTACCATTAGACAGGTAATACGATGTGCCACCAACATGCTCATCTCTCTTCATTAAACAGAGTTATTTACTTACTATCTCTTCTAATGCCACATAACAGTAAAATGGAAGAATAATCCATGGTGTTACTCAAAATTCCATCTCAATGATAAAAAGAAGCATGTGCAACACGGGAAGCCCTATCTGAAAAGTGAATCTGACACATCCGCACACAAACTCTCAGTCTCAAGTGTCGATCGCATACTATGCCAGGTGTCTACAACAAAGGAGGGAGTCTACATAGATTATTTACTACAATGGTGCATCCCTAGCTTACTCCTAAGTGACCAATACAGATGTACACTACATTGCCTAGATAGCATTTCTCTGTTCAGTGTAATTCTTAAGGACAAACTGATATGTGCCCAATCTCAATTCATTTATGTTCAGTTTAAAAGTGGAAGTCCAAAGCAACTGATAGCCAGCACAAATTACCAGAAGTGAAACAATTCAGCATACCTCAAGATTTTCGCACATTGAAGATCCACCATAAACTGAAATCATCATTGATCCCCTGCTCCCCCACATTCCAGCTTGCCATAATGCAACTGCATTTCTTCCTCCAACATCAAAGCTGGGGAAGTTCCTGTGGGTTCTCCATTGATACCCTTAGTATCATCCCTGCCCTCCGCTTCCGGTCATCCTTTGATTCCTCCCTCAAAAAGGATGGATCCTCCCTCAGATCCACAGGTTGTGAATTCAGGGCCGCTGACAGCGGCTTCTTGACAACTCCGATCTTTAGGTGCACCGGTGCCCTCTCCTTTGGAACAATGCTCTTTAGGTTCTTATTCTGGTCCCAACCTGTCCTAGCATCAATCTCCATAGCATCTGCTCCCTGAATTGCCGGCGCAAATGCCTCAAGGATAGAAAGTTTCTTCCGCTCAGGTGGCATATCAACCTCTGACACATCCTTCTCCCCGTGTGGCAAAGCGGGCTCGAGAAACGGATTCCTCTTGCTCCCAGCGGGTTCTATCTCCTTTCCCTTTGCTGTAGTATCCTCAGAAACCACCGGCCTAAACCCATCAGCACCTGCAAGGGCCAACCGTTGCTGCAAGCTGAGCAGCGACTTCTCAGCCTTCCTCCGCTGCCGCACCTGCTCCACCATGTCTACCCTTTCCTTGGCCGCCTGCTCGCTCCACACCTCCGTCCTAATGTAGGTATGCGGATCCGGGAAGACCGGCAGCCACTCCGGCACGTGCCTCATCCCCGTCTCCCTCCCAGCCACCGCGAAGCTCGGCGCGGGCTGCGGGGCGCAAGGCACGGGGAACCTGGGCAGCGGGCGCGTGAAGGGCACCTCGTCCTTGGAGTCGACGAAGGCCATGAGGTCCCTGACGACGCCCGAGCCGACGAGGCAGCGGCCGGAGGTGCCCGCGCCGGCGAACCCGTCGAAGTCGGCGCCGATCTCCTCGAGGGACTGGATGATGTCGTACTCGTTGGCGAGGGTGCGGCCGGCGAGGTTGGCGTGGAAGGCGGCGGCCCTGCCGAGGTGGGTGACGTAGCGGAGGAGGACGTCGACGAGGGCGTCCACGGCGGAGCGGTGCGTGCAGTCGAAGCCCGCCGCCTCCAGCGCCTGCGCCACCGCCGCCCGCGCCATCGCCCTCCCGTACGCGTCCCCGTTGCCGCTGGTCCCGCGGCCGCTCATGCTACGTGCTTCGCTGCTCCGACGGCGGATTCGCGACGGGTCATGCCGTCGAGCACCTGGCGGGCGTGGTGGTGGCGGTGGTCCCAGATCCGGAGCTAGGGTTAGATCTCTCCTCGGGCCGCGCCGTCAGCGCGACCATCCAGGGCGAACAGACGCAGCCGCGCGCCAAGAATCGCGCGCCCGACCGCCCTCCCGGCCGGCTCGAGCTCGAGCGTTCTCCCGGCGGGATTCGAATTCGGTCGGTGCGGGAACGGCGCGGCGGAACCCGCGCGGTGGCGGGGAAGGAGGATTGGGCGGGAAATCGGGAGGAGGGGGTCGGGTTTGGGAGGAGGAGACCGTTGAGGATTTAGGGTTTGGGTGGGCTCTCTCTGATCCGAGGGAGCACGCGCGGCGAGAGGGGGGTGGAGACGACGAAGGCTTTGGGGAGAAGCGACGAGCGAGGGCTCTTGACTTTATAGATAGAGGAGGGGGGTGCGGATCGTTGTGTGCGCGAGCCGGGTGCGCGGAGCGGACACGGATACCACATGTCGGCGGACGGTTGGTTCTTTCCAGCGTGGACGGACGTCCGTGTTCCGCACGGGCTTCTCTGCCTACGGGCCTCCACAAAGCAAGGCCCAGCTGGCCCGTTTACAAGCGAAATACTACCAACGAGGATGCTACAGAAACAACTTTCATCGGAAAAAAAAACTGTTCTCTTGTTACCCATGGGTTCAATGAATGATACGGTATGAAAAGGAACAAAAATTTCATGGGTGATACAGCAGCACGGCATGCTTCATGCCGACTACAAGCCGCATCGATGAACTGACCGGCGAAACCCAACCATGGCGATCATGTGGTGTGGCGGTGCAGCATCAGGCACGTCAAATTCGACCCATCAATCAGTGTGCTCTGTTTGCGATGATGGGGGCTCCGTCAGTGGTTACGCTTGTGAACCTCCACGCTTCCTGCCGACGCCTGGTTCGCGGCTCGGTTGCTGCCGAAGTTCTTGCGGTTCGACTCCCTTGCTATTCTCGAACCAAACTGCATAGAACATCAGATGGAATGGGAGTGAGCACACATATAAGTTTCCAGCACAAGAGTGCTCGAGGCCTATCGTACGTGACAACAACCGGAATGCAGCTGAGCAAGATTACAATGCAACAGTTGGTATAATCATGTTTTTAAGCAGAAACCTGTCTATAAAGGGTTTTAAGCAGTGGCATTAGGCACTGAATTCACACAAGTAAACCAACCATAGAAGAAACTCGCTCTCTTGTTACCGACGTACAATCTAAGTAGTGTTATTTACACCGCACGGTAATTATTCTATTGAAGGGAGCAGGTGGTTATAAATATGTACCTGGATTGCCCGCTTTGGCAGAAAAGCAGCTTCTTTTAGGCCCAGCAGCTTTGCAACCTTCAACATTGGTACAGATATTGAATCAGCGAAAGGGGACAGAAATAAGAATTAAATGTAACAGCTCCCATGTAGAGTTAAAGACAAACAAAATGCAAACCTCTCTCAGAATCTTCTTATCACCCTTCCCCACAGGTTCATCAAGATTAGCAATCTCCCATAATGGAATTTCTAGCAAAGTTTTTATCACATTCTCATCAAGAAATGGAAAACGGGCCTGCAATGTGAACATCGGCACACATTAGCCGCTAAGCGCCTAAAACCAAAGCTGAACTGTAAAATGTTGATCATTAATTCATAAAGCATGACAAAGATTTACCTCCTTGCCGTGATCAGAAATGCACCTATCATCTCTTCCCATATTTCTTTTCCAAATTCTTTGCACATCTAGTCTCATTTCCTCATCCAGTGAAACCCACCTAAATAGGTGTACAAAAATGAATTAATATAATTCTTGCAATGTCTATACAAAAACATCTCAAACGGTACACCCATTATTTAACATGCAGTAGATCAAAACGATGCATACATACCCTCCGAGTCTATATTTAGTACGATGTCTACCATAACCAGCACACTGCTCATCAGCTCCAGAACCGACTAAAAGGACTCTAGATGTTGACTTGTACTTGTAGCGGTGACCATCTTGCCCATTGACCCAGCCATCCCCACCAGCAGCTAACCATAGGGCTATACCAATGTTCAAATCCTGTGCAAAAGATCCAGCATTTTATCTCTAATCCCAGGAGCACAAGAGGAAAGATTACCAACAGCCATATTTTCAAATTAAACAGATATGGGTGGATGTCAGAAACTAAATAGAGCCGCAATGCTAAATATTATCTCTATTATACGGTATCTATTATCCGGTAGGTAGTGCACGCACATGAACACGATTGTGTCATATGATGCAACTATGGTGAACTGTGGTCTCAAGGATCTCAAAGGGTGTTCAGAATTCTACTCTCACGAGTCCACCACTGATCTCGCTGTAGGCTCTTAAAACATAATCTCCCACAGAACCCTTAGGAAGACGCCACCACCATAATGAACACAGGGTCTTTTTGTAAGTAAATAAACTTGGTCAGAAGGGATAGGGAATTTGGGGTTGGGAGTTGATGGGCATGCGAATGTAAGCAGGCTGAGTACTGGGAGTTTGAAGGTCCAACTTCCACCAATATAAATCAGTGAAGGGGGTTAGGAACTGTATGTGCATCGTTGTGCAGAGGAAGATCCATAAATATAAATGTTTCATCATGAATTAGGATCTATTAAAGCTACAAATCGAATTCCTCAACAGTTTCCCGTCTCTTGCAAAACAAGGGATGATGACTAAAAACAAATTACCAGGTCAAATCGTACCTTAAACTTTCTCCTCTGAAGTCCCACACCCTCTCTCAATTATTATTAACAAAGAAGAATAGTCAATTATACCACTACTAAAATCTGCCTTTTATTATTTCTCGATCCCAAAGATGGACTTGACATGTTATTTTTGTTTTGCATTGTCAGATGACAAAAAAGATATGCATGATTTAAAGTTTACAACACCATTCCAAAATCCACATCCACGAGGATTTAAAGAACAGCTGCATGGACAGTAGATTGTTCATATGTTCGGCCTTCAGCATTAGAAACAAACAAAACTAACCTAACAAAGCATTAATAGGATTTAGGAAGATACACACCATATAGGTATTTGAAGGGTGTATCAGTGACATCACGTGTTCACTTTCCCCTTTCAAGTTGGCCAAATCAGTGTCAATCTCAACAAGACGCCATCTGCAAATAAGAAAGTGAAATGAAGATCATATCGAACACTTCATTTAGTATTACTGAGACACTCTGTACATGGGATAGGCCAATGCATGGCATAATTTTTTGCTAGCATGGTAAAGAAAACTGCAGGACAAAAGAAGACAATGAAGAAGCCACAATGCATACACAAGGATAACATAATCAATCACTCCGATGAAAGCAACACAACATTTACAGCCAACATGAGAACCAAAATGCCTTGGAATCTCTCATTCATCTATTTATGTGCACGCTAGCAAAGTCTTCAGCCCCATAGATATTAGTTAATGGAAGATGGAACATGAATGAGTAACTAAGAAGTACAAGAGTGAAATAATGCAGGACACAGCTGACATATTATGTTCATTAAAACATATTGATCATCTGCTGATTAGAATGCTTTCAAAGGAAATATCATAAGTTCATCATGTACGAAGAATTCATTGGGTTATAACACAAAAGCCTGAAACTGAGTCCAGATTTCATTTTGCACAGAAAAACGATGGATGTACATGTCTGTCTATTGATATCTGCAAACTACCATAAATATAGAATCATCTATCTTCAGCGCCAGATACAAGCAATTAAGGCAAAGAAAATGAAATGTTCAGGTCAAATCACCTCCGCAGAGGGGAGATTCTCTGAAGCTCCTTCAGTCCTGCGAGTGAAGAAACCCTATCTGGAGCAAGCTGCCCGTCAAAACTGACATTCAACAAATCAATTGTCCCTGCTCAAACTTTTTGTTAGTTTTCCTCAAGAAACAAAGTTTGTGGAGTACCATGAACATGAAGCAGCTAACTTCCTCTCAAATATGTTAACTAAAGATAATGATGAATAAAATGTAGCAAAAGGAACACAGTTGAACATACATTTGGAATCAAGGCACTGGTCTAGTAATGCTGCAAGTATCATGGAGTCCAAGCCGCCAGAAAAAAGGACTGCTATCGGAGCCAACTCCTCGTCCTTGAGTATATTCAGATCACCCTGTCCACATGTAAGGACTCTGTTAGCTAACAAGACTAGCTAACAAGACATGCAACATGAAGAAAGGTAGAGGCATTTTCGCTTGCAGAGAATCATTTCAATGAAGAAATTCTCGGATCATTATTATGCCAGTGGTGTTGACCAAA
>QRDG01000012.1:83466-88466 GCA_012064385.1 Puccinellia tenuiflora
TAGAAAGTCGTTTCAAGAAAACCCGTGCCTATATAAATTTGGTGGTAAAGTAAATCTTTTTGCGAGATTTTTTTAAATCATTTTTACACATGCACAATGTATCGATTTCTCGCCGAAGGCACTTTATGAATACTTACAATGTGAAGATGTATCCAAAAAAAATATGCTCTCTGCCATGGCGTATCGGTCGCGAGTACCTAGTTCCGAACTTTTATTAATTGCTCATCGACCTGCAGCGACAACCGGAAATTGACACTGAGCCAGGCGCATCAAGGAATCCAGGTGTTGCTGTTAGCCTGCACTTCTTCCTTTGCATCTCAGAGGCCTTTTCAGCTTTGCTCAACTAATCCCTTTGACAAAATAAAACTTGCCACAAACTATAATGGCACGCTATCGTTAGTGCCTGATAGACGATATTGCTATTGATATTGCTTGATATTGTGCGTTGATTATATTGAGCCACGGTAGGCTGTTTATATAGGCTACAAGACGGAGAGGACACGACCTAGTACGGATAGACTTGGATTACAATTCTAAACTATCAAATATGACGTTCCTAATATACTCTAACAGTGCCCACTTATAGATCGGAGTGCGGATTTACCGAAGACTTCCCGCGGAACCTGATTTATTACTAGTTTTTGCGTACACTTAGTATTTATAATGCATTTGAATGCGTTTTGAAAAATTTAAAAATTGCAAAAAAAATATTCGCGTGTGTAGATCTTAACGTTTTTAATTTTTTTACTTTACAATTTTTTTTTTTTTTTTTTTTTTGAGAAACACAGTACAGACGCAGCCGCTCACAAACACGCACGTACAGACACCCCTATGAACGCACGCACGCAAACCCTACAAATTTACAAATTTGTTAATTAAATCCGGATGTGTAATTGCGTATGCACCTGGGTGCCTGGTGGATTCCACATTAAGGACACTCTATGCCAATCGTTCACAAAATTATACAGCCCTGTGACATTTATTTCAGACCGGAGGAAGTAGCTATCTAGTTAACTTACATACACCTGGTATTAGATACGTTTTGAAAATTAAAAAGATTGCAAAAAAAATATTAGAGCGTTGATCTTAACATTTTCTATGTTTAGAAAGTCGTTTCACGAAAACCCGATGCCTATATAAAAACACAAAATTTGGTGCTAAAGTAAATCTTTTCGTGAGATTTTTTTAATCATTTTTACACATGTAAAATGTATCGATTTCTCGCGAGACACTTTATGAATACTTAGCATGTGAAGATGTATCCACAAAAAAATATTTTAAACTTTCGACTTCGCGGAGTTTCTTTATTAAATACGGATGCGTATGCACCTGGGTGCCAAGTGGACTCCACAGTTGACACACACACATACAGTGTCAACTCACCATGAAAATAACTGGGAATGTACCATACTCAGAATCACTTTCTAAACCAAGCCCTGGAGAGTCATGGGTAGGTCCCAGCCAGATGAAGACAGTCATGGGTGGGTGGCTTGTCTACCCCCTCAATCAGGAATGAAATTAGTCTGTCTGATGGGACCCACATTCCACTCGTGGAAATCTAAGCACTGCCTGCTCTGCTCTGCTTTGACCAGGTTCATCGAACTCCTACTGTCCCCATCAATAGAAACCTCCAGATCATGGGGTAAAATATTTCCCTCTTGTTCTTTTCTTCGTACCAATTATGAAATGGGAGTGTCTAATTCTCAGTCGACTTAGATTTAACTAAATCTCAGTCACTTGCACACAATTGTAAATCATGTGCAACTCTTAAATTAACACGAATCACGACACAAATCAAACGGTTAAGGAGCCGACTGAGATTTAACTAATTCTCAGTCAGTTGCACACAATTGCAAACCATGTGCAACTCACAAATTAGCACGAATCACGACACAAATTCTAACGGTTAAAAAGGTGACTGAGATTTAGTTAATTCTCAGTCGACTTAGAATTAGCAAAACCGTTATGAAATTAACCAGATGAACTACTAGTACTTAATAAGCAAGATTTCTCGAGGATGATCTGGCTTCTTGCACAAGTTCAAAATCCAGATAACGATGGAAAAGGTGGTTGAATCTATCAGTCAAACATTAACACTGACTGCCTCACTACTACTCTCGCTTTCTCTTCCTCCTCCCTACCCTACATAAACCCAGCCACGCACGCCATTAACACTCCTTCCGTTCCCCATCCAAATCCAACCCACCCACCCCAAGAAACAGAGCCACATCGCCTGGCTTGCCGTCCCCCCCTCCAATGCGATGCATCTCACACTCCTCCTCCTCCTCCGCCCAGCCCTCTTCCTCCTCCTTCTCGCCAGCCTCGCCGCCTCCCAAGAATTCACATACACCGGCTTCGGTGCCGGCGGCGGCAACGGCGGCGCCCCGAACCTCACCGTGAACGGCGTCACGGAGATCCGGCACGACGGCATCATCCGCCTCACCAACGAGACCTCCCGCCTCATGGGCCACGCTTTCTACCCGTCCCCGCTCCGCCTCCTCGGCAGCGGGAGCAACGGCACCGCCGCCGCGGCGGTGTCCTTCGCCACCGCGTTCGCGTTCGCCATCGTGCCCGAGTACCCCAGGCTGGGCGGCCACGGGCTCGCCTTCGTGGCCGCGCCCGACCCGCGCCTCCCGGGCGCGCTGCCCAGCCAGTACCTCGGCCTGCTCAGCGCCGCCGACCTCGGCAACGCCACCAACCACGTCTTCGCCGTCGAGTTCGACACGGTCCAGGACTTCGAGTTCGGGGACATCAACGACAACCACGTCGGCGTCGACCTCAACAGCCTCGCCTCCAACGCCATCCGCCTCCGCGGCGCCCGTCAACCTCAAGTCCGGCGACACCGTGTTCGCCTGGGTCGACTACGACGGCGACCGGAGGGTCCTCAACGTCTCCATCGCGCCTACCTCGGCGAAGCCGGCCGCGCCGCTCATTTCCTTCCACGTCGACCTGTCGACGTCTTCCGGGAGCAGATGTATGTCGGCTTCTCGGCGTCCACGGGGCTCCTGGCGAGCTCCCACTACCTCATGGGGTGGAGCTTCAGCATGGGCGGCGGCGCCGCGCCGCCGCTCGACCCGTCGTCCCTCCCGTCGCTGCCGCGGCCCAAGGCGGACAAGAGGAGCAGGACGTCGGCGATCCTGGCGTCGGTGTTCTCGGCGTTCGTGGTGCTCGTGGTGCTCGCCGGCGCGGGCGCCTACGGGGTGTACCGCTACAAACCGGGACGTTGTCGAGCCGTGGGAGCTGGACCACGGCCCGCACCGGTACAAGTACTCGGAGCTGAAGCGCGCCACGCGCGGGTTCCGCGACCGCGACCTCCTCGGCTGCGGCGGCTTCGGCAAGGTCTACCGCGGGGTGCTCCCGGGCACGCCGCCCACCCTGGTCGCCGTGAAGCGCGTCTCCCACGACTCCCGGCAGGGGCTCCGGGAGTTCGTCGCCGAGATTCGCGTCCATCGGCCGGCTTCCGCCAACCGCAACCTCGTGCAGCTCCAGGGGTGGTGCCGCCGCCGCGGCGACCTCCTGCTGGTGTACGACTTCATGCCCACGGCAGCCTGGACATGCACCTCTTCGGCGACGACCTCCGGGCGGCGCGGCTGACGTGGGACATCCGGTACAAGATCCTCGCAACGTGGCGTCGGCTGCTGTACCTGCACGAGCAGTGGGAGCACGTGGTGCTCCCACGGACGTGAAGGCCAGCAAAGTGCTCCTCGACGGCGACAGTCGGGGCGGCTGGGCGACTTCGGGCTCGCGAGCTGTACGAGCACGGCGCGAACCGGGCACGACGCGGGTGGTGGGCACGCTGGGGTACCTGGCGCCGGAGCTGACGCGGACGGGGAAGGCCACGAAGCGGCGGACGTGTTCGCGTTCGGGGCGCTGGTGCTGGAGGTGGTGGCCGGGCCGGCGGCCGCCCGATCGAGCAGCGGGCGGCGCCGGAGGAGCTGGTGCTGGCGGAGGGGCGTGGAGCGGTACGCGGCCGGGGAGCGGAGAAGGTGGTGGACGCGAGGCTGGCGGGGCGTTCGACGCCGAGGAGGCGGGGCCGCGGCGTTGAAGGTGGGGCTCTGGTGCTCGCACCCGGTGCCGGTGGCGCGGCCGACGATGAGGGAGGTGGGAGGTACCTCGAACGGCGGGGGGACGCGGCGGAGGTGCCTCCGCCTCCACCCACGGCCGCCGCCCCCGCCGGTGTGCTCCGGCGAGGTGGGGTACGACGACTTCGTGCACTCGTTCCCGTCGTCGTCGTTAGAGAGGGCGGCGGCGGCCGGCGTTGCTGAGCCGCAGTCGCAGACGTCCGTGGCCACGTTCCCCTTCTCGTCGCTGTCGAATCGGTCATCCTACGTCAGCGTATGACCCCGACTCCATGGGCCCTCCGGCGTTGGCTGCTTCTGTGCTTCAGTCCAATGGAAGTGCGGCGGTGTGGGAATCCATTGATCATTTTGCCCTGAATAATTCTTCAACTGCGGAGCAAATTCTGTAGATGTAAAAGTTAAATAAGTAGTACTACTACAGTATGTGAGTTGTCGTTTGCCAGTATTTGTTTCCTTCCTCCCCTTTGCTTTGGACAACAACAGCCAAATATAGACGATAACAGTTAACAGTAGTAGAGATTCCATCATCCAACGAGAAACATTTGAAACGTGTTCTGGTTCGGCAGGTTTGATGAAACCGGACCAGTAATCAAACACCTAGTGCTTTTTGATTCAAAGGAATTGTGTAGGATTTTAAAATGATTTGGATCCTTACGATTTGTTTTTCTACGATGGTCGTTTGATTTCACATGATTTCTCCTTTGAAACTCTTATTAAAGATTCTTTGCACTCTATTTTGTAGAAAAAATTTCCCTACACTCAAACTTCTTTTTACAATTCTTTGTTTTTTCCTGTAATTAAGAGCATCTCCAGTCACGGCCCCCATACCCCCCCCCCCCATAGCGTAGGGGGCGCCCCAGCGAAAAACGGCTCCCAGTCGCGCGCCCCATAGGTCAGTTTCGTCCGGGGCGGCCTGTTATT
>QRDG01000012.1:93466-183793 GCA_012064385.1 Puccinellia tenuiflora
ACATTCCCTCGCCCCCTGCGTGGGAAGAAGAGGCCGCCTTCCCCCTCAACCCCACCGGGCGCCGGCGAGGACACCAGCGACGAGGACGACAACCCATGGGCCGTTTCCGAAGACGAAGAGGAAGATGATGATGAATACAAAGGTAAAGCACCTACAACTTAACTTGCTTCCTACGTGGTTGATTCGACGCCTCTGTTGGGTGCTTGCTTAGTTTCGATCCCACGTGTATTGTCATGTAATTGGCTCCCCGAATTAGAAATCTGTGGTTCCCGATCTAAGAAATTTCAGCAAAAAATGATATTTTTTTTGGCAATTTTAGTTTCAATCGGATACATTGCGTCGCTGACTTTCGACCTAACTGGCATTTGAGTAGCACCATCTTGCCCGCTGGCAAAAAGATCATCATTAAATTTTATGGGTACAGTCACCAGAAAACTGTTTTTATTTTGTTGAGAAACACCAGAAAATTGTTTGAGTGGCTTAAATATTAGACTCCTCTGATCCGTAATTGTTGTCGTAAGCTGTATAGTACTTTGTACTAGCGCAGTACTCTCTCTGCGACAATTAAATCGGGCTGGAGGTAGTACTATGGTTGAGTTCGGAATTTTACTGAATTTAAACATAATGTAGACACTACCTGATCATACATGCCTTGGGCATGTTTTTAGTAGGCACCCACACACTTTGTTTGGGATGAATCATGTTTTCACTTCAAACACATGGCACAACAGCCTTGCGGACTGCAACTGATTACAAAGTTAAGATTTCTCAATGTATTCATATAGGTATCTTGAACCATCTTATTCTATCATTAACAATGTTTGATGGTTCTCGATCACTGATTTTGCATGTAGGGAAATACCGCCCCTTTACTGTTGATGATTTCCCAAGGGTCAGCACTGATCAGCAGCAAGATGCATTGTCAGTAATCCAGAGATTTCTCTTCGAGGCCCAAAAATTCTGTGGAGGTCACCAGCATTCAAGCCAGAAATTGGCAGGCATCCATGTGAAACCCTGTATCGGGTCAGCGATGATTCTGAAAGTTAGTATTTTCTTCTTCCTGTCCTTTGGCACCTCTTTTCTCAATCCTTTCCTGAACACAGTGTAAAAATGAAATGGCTTGTCCAAATTTTAAATCACAACCATCATGCTGCAAATGATGGGGAGGACCTCTTGCCTACAGAGACCCTTCCCGGGACAATTATTTTAGATATGCATGACCTACAGTGGTGAATGCCGTCGCGTTTGGCTACTATGATGTGCGACTTGGCCAGATTACTGTCAACTATCATGGTTCTCAAACAAAAGAAGATAAACATGGTGTTATGCTTCACCATGGGGTGTACTGTTTTTTTTCTTAGTAGCAACATGGTTAGGCTTAACCTTGAAAATAATTTGTATGGGTTAATTCTGGGAATCACAATTTATCCCTGTCCTAGAGATCTTTGAGTGCAATGAATAACAATACTCAACGAAGGTGGACATACTGCTTTCCTTTCATACCAGCACAACATTTTTGTGGTATTAAACTGAACCGCTAGCACATTTGGTAGTATCTCTTGATGGAACCAGCCTTTTGTTTCTCATATGTATTACTGACTGCAAATCTCTGTATACACCTGATGCTTTGTTTGTTGATTTTTCAGTCAGTGTGAACAATGTTGGGACCATTGATTGTTCACATCGATGCCGTTGCATTTCCATGAACTTGCTGCAGTTCATTGATCTCAAGATAGCTGGTTATTGCCATGCCCAATCTGGATCTGCCAAAATATTTGGGTTTTTCGCGACACGGGATTATATCGAACCTTTGCGCAATTATGTCTACAGGCGGGATATTGACAATTATGAAGCTGTAACTGTGAAGCCAAAGACGGTATTTTCGTTTTCAGACCTGCAAGTTGCTACATGTATGCTTCTGTTATTGTTGTGAAAATACCTATGCATGAGATCGCAGCATCATATCATAGCTCTATAACTAGATTTGTTCCATACGTGACATATTGTCGTCAATCCATGCTGCAGCACATGAATATTACACAATCTAACGGCCGTACGGAGTTGCATAATCACTAGTTAATTATTGAGCATTACAGTTTGTTTAATTATATCATACACAGTTGATGGTAGGTGATCTACCGCTGATCAGTAATTCTAATCTATGACTACTTTCTCCTTATTGTAGGGTATGGCACGTTTATCACTGGGTAGCCCTGCTCGAGGTATTTGCATGACAAGCCATGTGTTGTTCGAATTCAAACTTTGTGTACGTACTGAACTCCCACCTGAAAATGGGCCCAAAGACGACCTTCTGATCGAAGGATGCGCTGAATTCAGCAACATGTTGGAAATAAAATCTTTCATTCAGAATCGACGTTTTTATGGGGGAAAGTGCGGACTGGATGTGAAGTTCCTAGTGCTGATTAGCGCGGTACAAGCATTTGTTGATGTTGAGATACTCCGCGCTCCTGCTTGTGGCCTTAATCTGAATCTCTATGCCAAGACCAGTGGTTTCAGTGATGTGATTCCTCTGTACCAAGGAACCGCGGAATCTGGCTGCAGAATGAGTTCAGTTGTAGCGGTGGAGATACGCAGTTACCTTGAACTTCATCTCGAAGGGACCCCGAAAGGTAACAGAGGATTTTCTCAGAATCCTCTGCCTTGTGTGTGGGAGGACAACTTCGATGCCTGGTATCATGGAATGGTGGATAAAGTCGTGAATCTTGACGAATTCACCAGGATTTCAGCAAAGATAACATGGAGAACCGTTGATTGACACATAGCTTATTTGCCCTGCTTTGAACGCTTATGTGGGTACCTCTAGTGCTAACTGCTAAGTAATGCTGGTGTCTGTATGAACCTATTTGTGTACTGCCAATGCTGGTGTTTCTCTCGGTTTTGAGAGAAACGGGCCATCAGTAAGCCAGAAAGTGATCTGTCAGCCACAAGCAATCGTCTTTACAGAGAATGCATATGCAAGCAGGAAAAGGCACATCGAGTATTGGCCTGACACTAGCATAATGTGAAGACGAAACGAAATAACCACATCAGATGATCAAGCATCAGGTGGAGGCAATTCTACAGTACAAGTAACGCATGACACTTGCGCGAATACTACATCAGATGGAGGTAATTCTACAGTAGCACCACACTGTCAAACAAAAGTAAAGTGTTCTAACATAAGATGGACTCCCAACTGAATTTTCAGACATAGTTTAATGTTACGACTTGCAGCCTTGTCACTTCTTGCTACAGCACACAGTGAGCACTCAAGCCTGGTAGACAGGTGACTTGTTATTTCTTGCTACCGCTGCTGCTGGCTTCCTTGCTGTTCCAGGTATCCCACATGGTCCTACACATGATCCTAAACTTTTTGGCAATTTTTCTCACAACTTGTGATGTGGTGTTTGAGATGGTAATATGAACCTTCATGTCATCCCCCTTCTCCGTGTAAAAATCTCTACTGCCGTCACACCAATTGGCAACCTGATGCTGGTTGTCCGCTCCAGGTTCAATGTCTTTCTCCTTTGAATGCTTTCTTCACAAGCTCATACACATCAACGAAACGTGGCCCTTCAAAAAACATCAGTGTGATAATGGTGAGTGCTAGCTTTTCATCGGCTTTTCTCTCACCTTTTCCAAGTTTAGCTAGAATATAGAAGGCCCACACAAGTCGATGTTTCCTCAGCTTCACATTTGCAATATTCTGTCCGCGATGTAAGTCGGTGTACATGCCATTAGTACCCAATGACTCGGACCGTTTTAAGATCTTTGGTGGCCTATGGTTAACAATCTCATATCTCCCACCCTTGTTGGTAACTATCCCTCTGAACCAAGCCATGTGCTTTGTCGCGACCAGATAAAGACTCATCTCACCACCTACAAACTTGATGACGTACATCCCATCTGCCGTGTCATTGATACCAGGTGTCACAGGAACACGCACTTGTTCTCCATTAACAATGAAGGTGTACCTCACATCCGTGTCTTCATCCATGATGGAAATAATCTTTTTCACACACTTGTCATAGTTTTCAACAAGGTTGTCGGTATCCCCTACATCAATTGTGAATATAGGATCAGGAAGCACCTGCATTCGAAACAAACCAAGAAATTTAACAATGAGACAAAGAAAACTATTATATCTGAATCAGTTCATGTCATGTACTGGATTAGCCATTTTTTATTTGCCATGTTCGTTAGCTCAGTACCCATGTTGTATGTTCTAATGTGTGCAATTATCTGCCTAAAAATGCATGGTCCTTTTTTCCACGCAGATCTGCTGCAAGCAAACTGAAAAATGTCGCTTTGTATCATTCCTGATCTAACCTCTTGCATTTTCGGAATTAAGCGAGGCCTTACACTATTGTCATCTACAGTTTGGCCATTCAAAATGCTAGAAGGAACACTACACTAAGAATGGACATGGAATGGTTCAATGCTATTTAAAAGCTTGGATTAAGGCCCAGTTCTTTTCGGCTCCGGCTTGTGCATAAGCCGCTTCGGCTTCAGCTGTCCAGAGAAACAGCAGTGAGAATAAGCTCATGAGAAACTGCAGTCCAGTTCTTTTCAGCTTTCACTGTCCTAGCTTATTGTCTGAGTTATCCGACAAAAAGTCTATAATGACCCTGAAAATGAGTTTGTGTGTTGACTTAGTGTTAATGAGTTATTTCTTGCTGTTTTGCATACGGCCACAATACAAGTTTTGAATACTGCACTTATCTTCATCTTAAAATTCATCACTATTTAATTTCAAAAAATAAAATTCATCACTATTCAGTAAAAAAGAAAAACTAAAAGAGATTACGTTTTCAGATCTATAGCTGGAAATGCACTCGATGAACTGCATCCAGGAATCGCAGCAGATGAGAAGCAGGCAGCGGGAGATGGGAGGTGGCAGCAGCGGACGGATGTGTGGGTGGATGGGGAGATCTGGCCGGACATAGCCAGAGGTGAGAGGAGGCAGCAGTACAAGGCCGCAGCAGATGGATCCCGGCCGGCGAGCTGGATCTCCGCTCGACCCAGGCGGGCTCGAACGGGTCGGAGAAGGGTAGGCAGCGTCGAGCGGTGGAGTGCGGAGGCGGACCGCCGGCGGATGGCCGCCGAAGCGTCGCGGCCTCGCGGGCTATCCTCCTGCCATGGCACGGGGGCGGTTCGGGAGGGGCGATGTGGAGGCGACAGGCGGCGGCTCCGGCGTCGGAGATGCTCCCGTCGGCGGCGACGGCGGGTGGCTGCTAGCGGCGGCGTACTGGGAAGAGGAATCCTAGGTGTGGAGCTCGGGTTGGCTCGGGTGTCTGGAGAGATGCGAACGAGGAGATGAAAGAGGAAAATTAGAAGGGGAGAAAACTGTTCGGGCCAACGCATGGCAATTCGTCGTAATTTTGATGTTATTCAGGGGCAACGAAAGAAACGCTTCGAGTTCACTTGCAGGAAGCCGCACGCTGCCGCGGGAAGTTGGGGTAGGGTGGCTTTTTCCCACTGTGAAGAAATGGTGGAACCTGGCTGCCCAGATAAACGGCTTAAATTCGAGTTCTTTTGGGCTTAGGCTTCTTTTGACTGTTAAGCTGTGTAGAAGCCCCAAAAGAACTGGGCCTAAATCTTGTACACAATGGAAGCTCATATGGTTTTCTGTGTTTATGATTGTGCTAAGCAAGAAGCTGCAAGCAGTGACCTTCCAGACAATGATCAAGAATATGAGTTGAAAATTGCAATACTACCAACATGACTCGCAGCTCAGAGATGGCAATCAGGGATAAACCAAGTAGTAAATAGATACCATGAATGAATCTTGGACAAAGACGTCATCATGAATAAATCCTACGGTCATAGTATCTTTCTAAAGGACAATTCAGGTAATACTGCACAATCATGCCTGGTAGGGGAACGCATTATTATACATGAAGTATACTAATTACCAATCTAAATCTGACATCATTCTGCAAGATATGCCGCGTTATATGTGCCTTGCTGATATCAATCCTTATTGATGTGTAAAGATGCACTCCTACTTATTATACTGTATCTATAAGATTGATGCAAGTTTTGTACTTGCTTATATATTTTAAACTCATGTTCGATATGGATCGTGACAGCTAGCAGCTCAATATTGACCTGAAGGATCTCTGAAAAAATAATGCATTGCGGTAAGCCTAAGATTGTAACATCTTGTATGTTTTTCCTTGAATGATTGTTAGAAAGAGGCGAGACACTGAAACACCGGCATCTTAACCCCAGGATAGTGCCAAAGTATATGGAAAACGAGTTAAGATTATGCTTAAATTATGTATGTTAGCATTTATATTAGATAACAGGGCTAATGTATATAGAGGCTAGCTTAAGAAATATATGCATTTTGGAAGATGTGAACCATTCTGGAGATAAAATTGGCTTATTTATGGATAAGAAAGACGTTTGGATTCTGCTATTATTATTTTTCTGTTGGTTGAGCTTGGATTGAACTACTGAATTCTGCAGATTTTTCACCAAAAGAAAACATGTAAGAAAGATGAGGCACGGCTTGGACCGTACTACTACGCGAGGTAGAAGTAGAACACAGAAACATGAGATCAAGAAGAGTGCATCCCACAGCATGGCTGAAATGCCTACTGATGCCACTGTTATACCAGTAGTTTTTTCCCTGTTAGAACACTAGCTGCTACCCCAAACGATTTAATGGTTCTGTAGAACCTTCCAGTTTTTATGTGATAGGTTCAATTGATGAATGGGAAGTTTGAACATGGCTACTTGGTAACCTGATGATTGACATGGAGATGTTTCGATGAGTGTTCGCAATCACCCTAGCCTCTACTCCTCATTAGTTGTATTGCCCCATACATATCCTCCTATATTGTTATGCATGTCACATTGATTGTGTTATGTGCACATATGGAAAACATATTTTTTGGTTGCCTTGCACTCTTACTTTCATCTAAAATATTTTTTCGGGAAGTAGATATCCAAATAGTGTTTAACATCGATTCATAACCTTCAATTACTTCATATTTTGTCGTTCCATGGCAACTCACAGGTCACGTGCTAGTAATATCAAGATTCCTAAATATGGTAAAAGTTTGGTTAAAATCTTCAAAATTTTACACATGGTTCAACAAATTTTCCACATTATGATTCCACTTCATAGTTAACCATATGATTGGGCAACATAATACAAGTAGTATGAATTGAAATACTAAACAGTTAGATACATCAAAAAATAATAAGGCAGTTGAAATAACACTTACTGTTAAACTAAGCACAGAACAAATAACAGGCCAAATAATTAACTAACTCAAAAGTTCATTCATACTAGAGGTAGTAACACATACATCAAGGATGGGCGACGAAGGTGGAGTGTCAGCTGTTTCTTCAACCTTTTGCTTTCCCTTCTTAGGTGCCATTTTCCTTGAAGGTCGATTTTCCTTAGTACGAGAAAGAAAAAATGAATATTACTTGCGGATAATCAAAGAAATTTGTGGCAGCGTTAACTAATCATTTAGCTACAGATTGGAATTGGGGAAGAAATGTCACTAATTTCACAAAAAAGTCATCTCCCAAATACAGATTGAAAGAATTTTTTAATTTAAAATTTCACATCTTATGGAAAAAAGCTAATACTTCACACTATAACATATCTGAAGGATTTTTTACAAATAATTTTATGTGTCCGGACTAATTTGGTTTGCACTATTAGTTCACTGATTGTTAGCTCTGATTTCTCATAACTAGTATTATACCTCGTTTCCTCATAGGCATGAAAGTCTTTAGCAGTGGTTCAGTAAACTTCTATCTAAAACGGTGTGAATACCCTAGCTTTATGGACTGTGAGATGCATATAGTTATTAATAACAGCTAGCTAGTTACCTACACACTCATAGGCTAATGTTACCTAGTCTAATGTTACCTAGTCTAATTTAATATTTAAGAAAAATGCCTCCATAAAAAACATCAGGTAAATAATGTTTTAATCGGGCTAACAATGTTTGGAAAGAAAAGGCAGAGTTTTGAACTAATCTAGTTAGGTCCCACGTTCGGTCCTAAGAGCGACAGTGTCCCCCGGCGTCGCGGCCGCAAGGCTCTCTTCTCCTAGCGTCGGTCTCACGAGCGCCCATAGGCGCCTCGGAGCGGCGATAGGCATGGCGCCGTCCGGGCAACGGGTCGAAGCCCCTCTGCATCCTCCTGCTCGCGAACGGCAGCCTGCCCAGCTGCGCGGCCGGCATGGAGAACGCGGCGGCAGCTTCAGCGCGAGCAGCACGCCACCACTAGAACAAACGCGCGAGCAGCTGCTATCGCCCTCGACGTTCTTGGCGCGCACCGCGGCGAACTCAAAATCGCCGTCATCCTTCTTGGAAAGCAGTCTCCCGTGATGCATTGGCAAGGCGGAGCCGTCGGAGACCCGCCCCGATTCCCGTATTTGGAGTCCAGCACGGCGACCAGAAGCTCATCGGCGGCGACTGGTGGCTCCCTCTGCTCGCTAGGCTGCGATTCGAGGCAAGGTTGCGATTCCACCCTAGGATCGTAAGGGTCTAAACTCTAAAGAACCTTCTTTTGGTACCAAAAATCAGGCACGGTTCGAGCGGGCCAATGGGGGCGGCGGACGGAACCACTGACAAGAAAAGAGGAAAACTAACCTCTCTCCGCAGCTGCAGCTTGAGGGTGGAGGCACCGATATCAGTGATGATCGTCGTTCACCATTGACGCAGGTGCGCTCCAAGTTCTTGAGGAGGACAAGAGGTAGGTTTTTTCACCTCTGGCCTTGCTACAGTAAATTGGTGCTGCATTTGCACGAAAATGGAATGGGAAGATGCCCCACAATAGTACAGTCTAGGGACTGACCATGCGCAAGTCTCAGAGGTATGGCGCAAGAGTCAAGACAGCCTCATACTTGGACACAAGGGGGGCTACCAGCAATTTTTAATAAATTGCACAAACCAGGACTCGAACTCGAGACCTTTGACTCTGATACCATGTCATGTATCCTGCACTAACCATCTATCCAAAAGTCCGAACTAATGGAAAGACTAGTGCAATACATATATACTGTAACAGTCTCATTTGACCGTGGCGTGTTGGAGTGATTGGGGCCATGTTGGATCCGTTGAACCATATCAAAACTCTGCTTTATACAGCTTAAAAAGAAGCACACTTTCACTAAAAGTTGATGTCATACATATATGGAATAGTAATTTAAGTGCATTAGCACCGGTGTTTTGTTGTTGTTTTCAAATCGACGTGAGCCCTTGGATCAATCACACGGCTTCGGATTTATTTCCAAAACAGAGATAAAGTTTTGCCTTTTTTTTGAGAGAGAACACTGCATTTTATTGATCAGTAAAGATCCATACATAGAGTTTTCCTGATACACTCTGGAGCAGAATAGTAGACAGAACGTGAAACAGCAAACTCACAGGACCTAGCTAGTATATGTATACGTGCAGCAACATTCCACGATCGATTGACATGGCAGTATGAAACTGAAGAAAAACAAGCAACAAAATGCTTGATATCTGACACCACTGCACCTATCTCAGACCTGTCAATTGACGAAGAGTTAATTCATTGTACCAGAGAAAGACAGTCTGAAGCAAAAATAACAATGTTGAGTCCTTCATCACGAGCAAGAAGCACGGCACGACGGAGTGCCCAGCTTTCAGCAAGCTCAGGTTGTACGATCCCTTTGAGTGGCTCAGTGCAAGCGACCAAGCATTCTCCGTTGTGGTTCCGAATCAGAATGCCAACTCCCACTTTGTGCAGACTTGAGAATATAGCTGCATCAACATTAATTAGGACTGATCCAGGCGGCGGCGGAGACCATCTAACCAATGAACATGATGGTGTCTCACGACTATGTCCCGTAGCAGTCTTAAAAAGATGTAGCAGAACCAAATCAATGTAAGCATGGATTTTTGAGGCAACCCTGTATGGATGGACATTACCTTCATCATTTCTTACCATATTCCTTGCCTCCCAAATATGCCATACAATAATTGCCAAGACAGTGGCTTGTACCGGTGATGCTCTGTCAATAAAATCGAACAACCACTGTTTCGGCGAGCGGAAGTTCTTGCGACATAGGTGGATGCCGAACTGCTTTTTGACCTTGTTCCAAACCTCCGAAGCAAACTGACAAAACAATAGACATTGCTCAATACTCTCTTCTCTCCCACAATGCACTCAAGCAAGATTTGCGGGGATGTTCCGATGACGTAATTGAAGTCCAGATGGGAGGCAGTCATGTGCAAACCTCCAGAGCACTATGTTCATTTTGTTTGGGGCCTTGATAGCCCAGATTGCCTTCCAATGTTTCTCATCAGCTTCCGAATTTGATGGCAGGCCACGAGTCAAGATCGAGCAAGATTGTATGCTGAACGGACAGTATATAGTCCATAGCGAGTGTGGGGCCAATACACAAAATCATCTCCTGCATGGCTGCTAATGTGAGTTTGTAATATGAGCTCAGCGGTGTCCTCCGGAAAGAAAGCTCTAACGTTTTCTTCATTCCAATGACCATTTCCATCCATGAGGCAACACACTTTTGCATTTTCTGGAATGGGAGAGAGGGTTTGCAACATGTGCGGTGGCCGTCCAGGAATCCTGTCATGATAATAACTTTCTTGCCATTTGCAATTCCCCAGCGAACACCAGCCTTGACAAGCTTCCGACCAAAGAGAATACTTCTCCAAGTATAGGATGAAGAACTAGGCTTCGGTGCATCCCAAAAATCACAGTGGGGAAAATAGCGTCCTTTGAGAACCCGAGCACAAAGCGATTCTGGCTCAGTAAGAAGCCTCCAACATTGTATCCCAAGCATAGCTTGGTTGAAGAGAGAAAAATCACGGAAACCTAGTCCACCAAGCTTTTTTGGTGTGGATAACCATTCCCATGAACGCTAGTGAAGTTTCCTTTTACCATCATCTCTACCCCACCAATAATCAGCAATAGCTCGTCTCATCGCTTCACATGTAGAAGTTGGTATTTGGAAACAACTCATAACATATGTCGGAATAGCCTGAACCACAAATTTCAGGAAAACTTCTTTTCCTGCCCGAGAAGGGGGCCTATCTGACAAACTAATGATGCACTGCCAAATTTTGTCATTCAAAAATTTGAAAGTGCTGGTTGGCGACTTGCCCACATGAGTAGGCATTCCAAGATATTTATCGTGGAAAGACTCATTTTTAACTTGCAAAGTTGCCATTACCTTTTGCTTAGTATCATCAGAGCAATGAGTACCAAAGTAGACCGATGACTTTTGAAGATTAATTTTCTGGCCTGAACCGTCACAATATAAATGCAAAGCCTCTTTCAGGGACAGGACACTCCGCTGATCACTTCTAGCAAAGAAGATGCTATCGTCGGCAAAAAGGAGATGTGAGATAGGAGGGCCTTGGTGACCATTTTGAATACCTTGTAGCTCACCACATGACTCCTTGTGCAAAAGCACACTGGACAAGCCTTCGGTGCATAGAAGGAACAGGTAAGGGCTGATCACCCTGCCAAATGCCCCTCGTAGGAATCACAGAATTAGTTAGTTCTCTGTTGACCCGTACAGAATAACGAACTGAGGTTACACATCTCATCACCGTGTTGATCCACTCTGGCGCGAAACCCAATCTGCTCAGGCATCCATGTAAATAGGACCATTCAACGCGATCATATGCTTTAGTCATGTCGATCTTGAGGGCAAAGTATGGTCTCTTTGATCGTTGTCGTCGAATTGTATGAAGACACTCGAAAGCAATCAGGGCATTGTCGGTTATTAATATTCCCGGAACAAAGCACTTTGATGTTCCGAGATGATTGTCGGCAAAATAATCTTGAGCCTATTAGCCAGTACTTTTGAAGCTATCTTGTAGAGGACATTGCATAGGCTTATTGGTCTGAAGTTGTTTAGGTGTTTTGGCCTCGCCACCTTTGGAATTAAGACAATCACGGAGTCGGAGAAACCATCAGGTATTGGCAATCCATTCAAAAAATCTCTGACAACATGACAAATATCTTCCTTTAAGAAATCCCAGTGAGTTTGGTAGAAAAGTGCAGGAAAACCATCAGGTCCTGGTGCCTTTGTTGGACCCATTTGAAACAAGGCAAATTCTATTTCATCATCTGTATAAGGCTTGCATAGCTCAGCATTCATGGAATCATCCACTTTGCGCGGAATAGAATGAAGAACTGCATCCAATGAGGCACATGGTTCAGTAGTAAAAAGATTATGACAAAAACTTTGCACCAAACCTTTAATCTCCTCCTGGTTTTCAGTAATTGAGCCATCATTACGAGTGAGAGAACTAATTGTATTTCTACATCGACATGCCGATGCCCGAGCATGAAAGAAGGATGTATTCCGGTCACCTTCCCGGAGCCAGTCCACCCGGGAACGTTGCCTAGCCATGATTTCCTCTCGCTCAAAAAGTTCACCTAATTGCCTCTCCAAAGAGCGTTCCTCCATTGTCGTTGCATCGGAGAAAGGGTTCAACCATAGGTATTTGAGACGCCTTTCCAACTTCCGAATATTGGCTCTGATCGAACCAAAAGATTCTCTTTCCCATTGTTTAAGACAGGATGCTACTCGATTCAATTGGACCAGGTTGATTGCATCGATAAAGGGGACTTGCCTCTACCTTCTTCCCAAGCCTTCTATAAGACCTCCCTGTAGTCAGGAGCTCTCAGCCACATAGCTTCGAATTTGAAACCTTGCTGCACAGGACGAAGATCAAAAGAAGTCTTTCCCCTGTCATAAGTAATCCTCCCCTTATTAAGAGCAATATGAACATCATGGTGGTCAGAAGTCGTAGTGATCACATTCTCAACTACACAATCCTCATAAAGATTAGAAAACTGAATGTTAGCTACAACCCTGTCTAGCCGGGCCTTGACATGGCGGTGAGGGTCCTGGCGGTTACACCAAGTATATTTAGGACCGCAATAACCCAGGTCCTCGAGGCCGCAATCAGCCAAGCACTGTTGGAAGTCATTGATTTGTGTATTCGTCTGTCTCGGAAGCCTTGATGTTCGTCGTGCCGCAACACCTCGTTAAAATCCCCACTAGCAGATCCACGGACCATCCCACTGTGCTCGCATAAAACGAAGAAAATCCCAAAAGTGACATCTATTTTCTCTTCTTGGTTCTCCATACACAAATGTCGCCCTCCAGACCGGTCCCTGATCAAGCTTGACATGAACATCGATGCATCTGTTGTTGAAGGCCTTCAAAGAAACATTAACTAAAGATAACCAAAACAAGCACAAGCCTCTACTTTGTCCTTGACTACTCACAGCGTAGGAATTTGAAAATCCCAGCGACCACATGAAATTTCTCACTCTTTTATCTTTCATCTTTGTCTCAGACAAGAAGAGGAGGGACGGGCGATAGGTCTGCACCAACCAGCGCAGCTCTCCAATCGTGGAATTCGTTCCCAAACCTCGACAATTCCAACACAAAATCACAATACCTGCTATAGTCTGAGGTGCCGGTCCATAATCCTTCTTCCGCCTACCTATCTCCAGATAATTCACGAGAATAGGTCGCAGAGGACCAAACCGGGAGGCCCTCCGTTGACTCCAGCTGAGGATCGCTACCCTGCAAGAACAGGTTGGCGAGGAGAACTTGGGACGGCGAGGAGCAGGGAAAGGATGCGTCATGACCGCAGTAGCAGCACAGCAGAAATTGGATGAGGAGCCGTGACTATAACTGAATCTGATGGCAGAAGGGAGATGATGAAGGGGAGGGCGGAGAATATGGTGGCGATATGGTGGTAGCAATGCAAAATCGCCGACGGCGACAGTAAGCGGTGGAGACAAACTGACTTGCGTATCTAATTTTTCCTCTTGTTTCCAAGAGTTTCTGGACCTGAAATTGGGGATTCTTCAGTGGGGAGGGAAATCAGGGAGGAAGGAATCTTAGGAATTAGATGAGTCAAGGCTGATTGAGAAGGAATCGGGGGAGAGAAGAACGGCATCACGCCAGTCGCCGGCAAATCGCCCAAGTCGCCATATTAGGCAGTCAAAGGAAAAGTCAAGTGGTCAAGCCGAGGAGGCCAAAGTTTGATTCCGAGATAAAGTTTTGCCTCATCTCATCGTCGGACGATGGTCCAAAGGATGATGAACGTATGAAGTTATTGTAAAAAAAAAAAGCTCATCCGAGATATCCGTCATGATCTCGGCCGGTGAAGTGATGAATCCGTGTCTCAAAATAGACTGAACAAACAGTTGAGCATACGATGTCGGTTGTGGGTGTGAACGAGCCTCGGCGGTGTAGGACCCCTATTCGCGGTGACGTCGGCGGCGAGGGTTGGAGGAAACAACGGTGGGCGGCGGGGCGACGAAGAGGATGCTAAGCGGCGAGGCGGCAGAGAGATGGTTTCTTAGGCCTAAGGGCATCTCCAACGCGCCGAACCAAATAGACCTGATTTTGACCCGTTTTTCATCTGTTTGGGTCGGGCGGCGGACAACAAATCTTCGGCCGCGTCCGGGCCGCGTGCAGTGCACCCAACGCGGCCGATCCATTTCTTTTTTTCCATCGTCAGCAGGCCAGTAAAAGGTCATTTTTTTATTTATAGATAGGGGGCGGGCCACATACGGCATGTTTTACATTAAATATTACACACTAAAAAACAGCTAAATCTAGATAAACCTTGCCGCTGACTGGTGGCTTACTCCTCGTCGTCGTCGTCGACCAGGTCGATGAACGGCGGTGGGGCCCAGAGATGGCCCGATGGCACCCTCGTCGGGGCATCGGTGGCCGCTCCTGCGGTTCCGGCGGCGGATACAACTAGGGGAGCGGGCCTCTCCAGCTCAAGTTCTGGCCGATTAACCCCTCGGGTAGAGGTGGAACCGGCGGCAGGTCCAAGGCCATCGCCTCGTATGGCGGCGACGGCGGATCCTGGGCCTCCTCGGCGGACCGGTGCAGCACGATGTCCAGGCTTGGACACATGCGGCGCTCCTCCTCAACGTGGGTGCGCAGCGAGGCCTGCATGACCTGCTTGAGGTCGAGGTCCTCCTCATCCTCCGGGTCGGGCCCGTGCTGCTACTGCTGCTCCTCCTCCTCCTCCTCCTCCACCCACGCCGGTACCGACGGCAACGGACCAGGGCCGCGTCAGGGCCGTGACTGCACCTCCGTGAAGGTCATCCGGCGGTGGCCGTCGCGCTCGTCGCGGAACCACGTGTCCCAGAAGGGACTGTCCTCGCGAACGCCAGGTCGTTGACGAGGTCTGACGGAAGCTGGGCTCGCCGATGCTGGATCTCGTGCCGGCGTGCTCGTCCTTCTCTCGGGACTGTCGGCACCGTAATCCTATTGGGATTCAGGTGCCAGTTGTCCAGCAGCTTGACGTCGGACCACGGGGACGACGTGGTCGCAGTACCACTGGCAGCGCTTCTTGCCCAGGTACATCCTCCGCCGGCGCCGCGACATGCTGGCCGCCACCGGAGGGGCGAGCTGGAACGGGCCCGGCGGAGGGGTCGTGCCGGCCGTGGTCGCGTGGCGTCGCTGCCCCGACGAGGACCCGACCTCGGCCTTGTGCGCCCCCTTGCCAATGGACTTCTTGAAGAACCCCATTGCGGCTTGGGCGGTGGGCTAGGGTTTGGTGCCGGCGGCGAGGGAACAGAAGTGAGCAATTGGGGATGAACTGGCCGGGTCCCCGCGCACGCGTGGTAAAAAGAAGGATCGGAGGGTCGGTTGTGTCGCTACCAAGTGGGGCCAGATCGGGGATGTGGACGGGCGTGGACGGATGCGTCCGGAAAGGCGGACCCATAATCATTTTACGTCGGCGCGTTGGACCGTGATTTACACCCAAACGGACGAAAAGGGAGCATTTGAAGACAAATGGATCTGCGTGTTGGAATTGGATTAAGGGATTGGATTTGATGGAGAGAATGGAGTGTTGGCCTATGTGCTGCCGACAAGCTTGCCAGGGGAGGACACCGTGGATTTCCGTGACGTTTCTCCTGTGGTTTCTGTATACGCGGACACGAACGGGTCTCCCCGTTGGAGTCGCCTTTACACACTTTAGCTATGAGCTAGCACAACCGTGAGGCATTTGTGCATTACTACGAGAGGTAAATGGATTAGTGTGTATATAAGGCTCGCATGCAGGTCACATCTCTACGGATCCTTCCTACTACTCGTGTGCAACGCAACAACTAGCATGCATCCTTCATGGTTTAGTAACAGTAGTAATTTCTAGTCTACCGTGGGACTGTGTGAGAGCTACTATCCACGTACGTACAGGTCCTGCTCGTGAACCAAAGGTAAAAAAGCTAGTGTAGTTACTCGATCATGAGTTTGAATGGTAGAGTTCAGTTTCTCGGGGCGGCTCCTCATGCTGGAGGCACAGCTGCCTATGAGAGTAGCTCGTGATGAGACTCCAAGACTAGGCTGACGTGCGTTGGGCGGAAGAGCAAGCAAAGGCCAGCAAAGCTTGCAGGGAGCTTGGCTGACAAGAGAGGACTGTATGTACAAAAACATGTCTAAATACGGATGAAAAACTAAATGTTAAAATATCTTATATTTTGATACGGAGGGAGTACGTATGTACAGGTCCTGCTCGTGAACCAAAGGTAAAAAAGCTAGTGTAGTTACTCGATCATGAGTTTGGATGGTAGAGTTCGGTTTCTCAGGGCGGCTCCTCATGCTGGAGACATAGCTGCCTATGAGAGTAGCTCGTGATGAGACTCCAAGACTAGGCTGACGTGCGTTGGCGGAAGAGCAAGCAAAGGCCATCAAAAGCTTGCAGGGAGCTTGGCTGACGAGAGAGGACTGTATGTACAAAAACATGTCTAAATACGGATGAAAAATCAAATGTTAAAACATCTTATATTTTGATACGGATGGAGTACGTATGTACAGGTCCTACTCGTGAACCAAAGGTAAAAAAGCTAGTGTAGTTACTCGATCATGAGTTTGGATGGTAGAGTTCGGTTTCTCGGGGGCGGCTCCTCATGCTGGAGACATAGCTGCTTATGAGAGTAGCTCGTGATGAGACTCTAAGACTAGGCTGACGTGCGTTGGGCGGAAGAGCAAGCAAAGGCCAGCAAAGCTTGCAGGGAGCTTGGCTGACAAGAGAGGACTGTATGTACGTGTCGACCTCACAGTGGTTCACAAAGCTGCGAAGTAAATACTTCTTTACAAACGTATATTCTTCATCCTCTCGTCCTCGCCCATTTAGGATCTGATTAGAATCGTGTGCATTAACTTCATCTGCTAGCTGCCGTTTTTTTTTTTTTTTTGTATTTACACGTCCATCTCCAATCTAATCTTCTATATCTAAATAGGGAACCCCCACTAACTCATTTTCCTGCCTTCCCGTGAGTCCACGTCACCTTTTTTTTCTCCCACGAGCGAATCTGCCAGCGAATTAGCAACCATCATGCGCGATTGGTACGACCTCGACACGTCCCTCTCTCATGGGCCATCGGCTGGAGTACATGCGCCCCTATATCCTGCCCAACCTTTCCTGCCATCCTTCACGAACCGAACGCCATTGACCTGCCGCTTCACTAGCCCTCTCCCTCTCTTCGTCTACCTGCTCCTGCTGTTGTGCCCTCCGCCTTCATGGCCTTCCGCCCTGGCCCGTTCCCTTCTTCTCCCGAAACTGCTCCATCGTGCCCACTGCCCATCATTAATCAACCATCAAAGCAATTATCTGCGTGCGACTACCCACCACCACCTCCATGTTTAAAAACCTCCCTCTCTTGCAATGGATATTCAGCGCCTCCATCGGCTCGCCTCGCAAGTTCTGCCACACTGTCCCCATTCTCAGGTCTGGTACCTCCAGATTATTCTTCTCATTCTCCATTTTTGTCCCCGCAACAATTTTTGTGAGTCTGTTAGGTTGTGCTACGCTCAGGATCTGCTCGATGTTTTGCCTCGCTCGAATTTGAGCGGATTTTCACTTGGGTACCGATTGGAATCTGACTGTTTAGTGGGTACTGATTGGATTCTGACTGCTCCTGGCTGAAGATAGGATGAAGAGTCTATCATCAAGGGTACGACCAGGCTGGACAACAATCCCTGTCTATATTGCTATATATCGGTACATATGGTCTCATCCCTTGCATTTTCTTTTTTTTGGTTACATGAATTAGCACATGCATCCCCTCATACAGATACCGATAGTTGTCAACCCCTCTGTGTTTCTTAGTTTGCTTGCTCTGAATATATCAATACTCTGTGTTTCTTAGTTTGATTGCTCTGAATATATCAATACAAATACAACCAAACGAAAGGCTATTTCACTTTAAAAAGATAGTTCTACATAACACAGTATAAGGTAATAAATGTGTAAGAATGCACATATGCATACTTCTGTGTGGTTTCACAATTTATCTCTTACAACCAAAATTTCTTCCACCCAATAAATCTGTTACAACACAGTCTGCTTCCTTTACGGCAATTCCTACGTGTTTGCTTTGCAAAGATGGATATACCTGAAAGTTCAGAAAATCCTTCAAGTCATTCAGTCTCACGCAGTCGTGGCCGCGCTCGCCGTCAATCACGACCTGTTGTCACCCCTGAACCAGACCTTTCTGTTTCTTCTGGTAACCGGCGCGGACGAGCGCAACTTAGGAGTATAGGTTAGTTCTGGACAATATTTCCCTTCAAATACTTGGGGATAACATAACGAATTATTTAATTGTTCATACCAATCACACTACCGCATGTACAACAGACCGTTCAGCCCAACAGCGATTAGATGAAGGATCCTGTTCATCAGTTTTGCAAACACCAAATTTGACATTCACCCACAACCGTATGCTTTTTTCTGTTCCCATTAATCTACTGTAGATTTAAGTCTCCTTTTTGTTAAAAAAAATCACGTCCTATCTTTCAGGAACAAAAAGAAGCATCCAGTTTACTGAAGAAGAACCAAGAGATAAAAAAGGTACAAAAACACGACAGAATTTACAGTACATCATGCAATTTCTCACCAGTACAATTTTTAAATGTCACAGTGAAGAAGGTGTGGATCTTTCAGCTGAAGAACTTGAACTTCATAGCAGCAAACGACATAAGCAGGGGTATGTGCGTCCCCTCTTATCAATTACCAAGTATCGAATTTACCATTCTCATTTTTAATCCTCAAACAACATTTCAGAGAGCGATATTGCAGCAGCCATGCATCTAAGTAAGTCAAGTGGATAAACAATAAAAGAACATAGGAATCATCAATTATCATATGCAATTTATTTTATAATAATGTTCTGTTTTACACGACAAACCTGTACACACAAGCATTACCTTTCTAATACTGCTGTGTTTTCTAAACCACATGCAGGGCATTATCAAACACGAATGGAGCAACTATGAACTGCACAGGGCTTCTACTTAAATTAGTTCTATTGTTGCTTCAGAAAAGAATAAATCCTCACTATATTGATTAGATTCTATTGTAAGCCATGATAGCTCCGGATGAATATTGGGCAGTGTCGCGTTGTGACAGTTTTACTTTGCTTCTGTGTCATGCCAAATCCTTCATTTATTATTCATGTGAAAATGGATCACTTCTCTGCCGATATTCGCAACAATGATGGCAGCCAGAATTACTCTCTTTTGTGTTTATTATTTTTTATGCTTTGTTGTGTACTGAGAAAGAAATGGCACAAAGCTCCACCTCCACAAGAAACAGGAGGGTCAGTGTACGTGCACCTAACAGCTATTTTGTTGATTAGTACCTGTTCAAGATAATGGCATAGTGAATACGTTGTATAAATCTTGGTGGCGGGACATGTTTGTACATGCTATTATTCTTTCTATCAGTCTAAACTAGCACTTTAGTACTATACTGCAGGAGATTACGTTTGCTGTTCTTACATGCAAACATAACTGCTGCCAATTATAAAACATAAATAAATTAACAATACTAACTCAATGCACAGAAACTGCCTCAATTGATTTTTTTTGCAAACGTACATTTTAAAGGGGTGTTGTAATAACCCTTTAAGAGGCACCGAAGCATCCCTCTATATAACAACAGTCCCAATTCATTCTTGCATATCAAAATAGGGATACACCTTTTAGCCCACAATCTTCTTCCATCTACGATACATGGAGCGACATGAAGGCTAAACAGGTACTACTCATTCAACCATACATTTCTATTTCTACTTCATATTGCTATCTTCATGTACAATTCTTTCTATCCAGCACGCCAATGAGGGCCACCACATAAGTGCTTCCATCTTCAACAATTCCCCAAATAGAAGCTAGCAAGAGGTACACCGAAGCATTACAGAAACTCAAGGGCATGAAACAACCACTGCATCTAACTTTTCAAGAGGATAACCAAGGAGCACCTTCACGTGCTGACATCACAAGCTTATTTGGATCAGATAATCCATTCTTCATGCTTGAATACATCAAACATGGAAAGAGACATGTCACGGCTATCCTTTCTGATGACGAAAAAATTTACAAAGACACTAAATAGTACCAATGCACTCATCAAGTACTCACATCATGCAATGAACTATCTGCTTTACATGATGTAATAAACTATCTACTTTACATGATGTAATAAAATTACAAATAAAAATTCTTATTTTATAGATCGCTACAATTTCCGCCGCAACGCGCGGGGTATCATCTAATTGATATAGTTGGAGAGAACGATTGCTTGCATTGATCAATAGGGATTGCATGGTTTATATAGTACAGGTACCGAACCGACTTAGCGTTGCTACGGGATCCTTCAAAAAATCATATTGCGTATATAAACTGATATAAATAGTATGATACATAAAATTATCTAAAGGAAAATGAAAAATTTAATTTATCATAGTCACATATACTAAATTTATTCGACACAAAATATGTGTATTAAAAATTAACCTGGAAAATTAAATGTTTAAAATGACGGATGATGTGTAATTGACATGTAGATATTAATAAATATGAGTGGAGATGACATGGATAAATGATTGGTTAGGAGAGTGGATGATGTGGATAGCTTGCATGTAGAGATAGAAAAATCATAAATGAATTTAGTGGAGTTTTGCTTTATAAGAGGTATAGATACCCCCACGCAGTGTCAACATCAAGGTTTACGATGTTGAGACTGATGCGTATGTCGTCAAGGTGTGTAGTCGGAAGACCCTTGGTGAATATATCAACAAATTGAGCACTTGTCGGAACATGGAGAACACAGACTTCGCCAAGAGCAACCTTCTCACGGACGAAGCGTATCAATCTCAATATGCTTCATACGACGATGACGAACAAGATTGGAAGCCATGTAAACTGCAGATTTGGTGTCACAATAGACAATAGAGGCACGCTCAATATATTGGCCGATAAAGCTCGGCAAGAAGCTGGCGAAGCCAAAACGATTCGGCCACTGCATGAGCAACGTACCTGTACTCTGCTTCGGCTGACAACCTAGAAACTGAAACATGTTTTGTTGAAGACCATCAAACAAGATTACCAACCAAACAAACACAATAGCCGGATGTAGATCTTCGAGTGTTAGGACAACCTGACCAGTCTGCATCAGAATTAGCTGCCAAACTTGTTGGCGGAGAGAGTTGATAAGTAAGCCATGGTCAAGAGTGCCTTTGCGATATTGTAGTATTATTTTGACATTATTGAGACGAGGAAGGCGAGGATCATGCATGTATAAGCACGCTTGTTGGACGGAGTAAGATATATCAGAACGAGTAAGGGTGGAATATTGGAGTGCGCCGATGAGACTATGGTAGAGGCTAGGATCTGGAACAGGATCACCATCAACGGATATATCCAATGTCGGCTGGCGTGCGAGAGGGCTGACAGTCATACATGCCAGCGACGAGTCAATAAATCAATGAGATAGTGGCGCTGAGAGGGAAAGAGAGTATTAGTAGAACGAGCAACAACAATGGCAAGGAAACGATGTAGTGTACCCAGATCAGTCATAGAGAACTCACGGTTAAGCATGAGATGATATGGTGTAAGAAAGAATCAGAGGAGGCGGTAAGAACAATGTCATCAACATAGAGCAAAATATAGGCAGTGTGTATGGGAGAGCAAAAATTAAATAAATAAGAATCAAATTTACAGTACGTAAAACCAAGGGTGTGAATAAAAGTGGAAACCCGACGAAACAATGCGTGATGTGCTTGCTTTAGACCAGACAAGGATTTGTGAAGTAAACAAACAATATCATGAGAAGAAGGTTTCTCATTACCAGAGGGCTGCTGACAGTTGACGGTTTCATTGAGAGTGTCGTGAATAAATGTGTTTTTAAAGTCAAACTGATGAATTGGCCAGGAAGAAGAAAGAGCAAGACTGACAACAACATGAACAATACCTGGTTTGACAACATGAGAGAATGTCTCTTCAAAATCAAAATCATGTTGTTGAGAAAAGCCTCAGCATACCAATGAGCCTTGCAACGCGCAAGGGTACCATCAACATGAAACTCGTGCCGAAAAATCCATTGAGGGACTACATTGGCATTAGCTGGTTTAGAAATGAGAATGTCTTCATTGAGAGTGTAGGTGTGATTTTGAGTAAGTACAACGAAGTCATCGGGTATGGAACCGCGCCAGAGAGGATCAAGAAGAGTGCATTTCTAAGATGTGGGGATAGGAGAAATAGATGGTGAAAACTGCGCTTGCCTCGAGTGCGCATGACATGATCATGTTGAGAATAGGAACATAAACTGCATGAGGAGGAATAGGAGGAGCGAATGTAGGGGAAGAACTAGAATGATCTATGGAAGCAGTGTGCTCGGATGAGTCAGGCTCAGTAGACACAGAGGGAGTTAGCAAGACTGGTGGAGATCGAGAGTGGAGAAGACGTGGGGCTTGAGTCGATAGGAGGCTAGGAGACTGAGGGTGGAAATCTAGGTGCTATAGTAATATGAAGAAGAGGACCGCGCACATAAGCATATACGGGCGATGAAGGAGTAGGCGACACAGTATAACAGACAACGTTATAGGGAAAAGCATGATCGTCGAATTTTACATGCCGAGAAATTATGACACGTCTAGAGGAAGGATCATAGCAACGAGAACCCTTATGATCATTGGAGGGTCCAAGATAAATACTGAAGGGAATATGCCCGAGAGGCAATAAGAAAGTGGTTATAATAGATGTTTATTTCTCATGCTAGAATTGTATTAACCGGAAACGTTAATACTTGTGTGTTTAATAAACAAAGCAAGAGTTCCTAGTAAATCCTCTCAATTAACTAGCTTGTTGATTAACTGATGATCAAGGTTTCCTGATCATGAACATTGAATGTTGTTAATAACAGGATCACATCATTAGAAGAATGATGTGATGAACACACACCCAAAGTAGGTATTGCAATATGATCAAGTCATTAAGTTTACATTTCTATATCGAACACATACGAAGTAGCTCTAGTCCTCAGACCATGAGATCATGTCAATCACTAACATCGGAAGAGTGCTTTGATGACATCAAACGTCACACCGTAACAGAGTGACTATAAAGGTGGATTTGGGTACTCTGAAAGTATTAGTTGAGGCTCATGGATCAAGAGTGAGATTTGTCCATCCAGATGACGGAGAGATATACTCTGGGCCCTCTCGGTGATATCACATTGACATCGCTTGCAAGCACGTGACTAGGTCACACGAATGTCATATCACGGAACGAGTAAAGAGTACTTGTCGGTAACAAGATCGAACTAGGTATAGTTGATACCGATGATCGGATCTTGGACAAGTAAAATATCGCGAGACAAAAGGAATTGAGTACAACGTTTATGGTTCACGCGATCACAAGATCCATCGTTGAATGTGTGGGAGTCATTACGGATCTCCAGATCCCGCTGTTGATTATTGATTGGAGAGTGTCTCGATCGTGTCCACATTATTAACGAACAGTAGGGTGACACACTTAAGGTTCGTCGACGCTTTTTGAGAGGATACGGAACGCTAGAGAAAATATTGGACAACACCAAATTGTTTTGGGATATCAAAATAGTTCAAGGGTGTAAGTGTTAATGTTTGTTGTTTAAAATAATTAACAAATATTAAATCTCAAATAAAATATTTAAAAATGTTTTATTCATTTATGGGAGAAAAACTCTTGGGATTTATGAGTGAAAGTTTCTACCAAATTAAGAGGAACTTTCAAGTGAGTTAAAATGGAGTTACTACTCACATTAAGAAGGGAAAATGGGGGCACCTCCATGGGGCTGCTGCCCTCCCTCTCCTATATATTGAGTGGTGGTACTCCTCTCTCACTTGTTCTTTCACTTGTCCACTTGTTCCTATTCCCGCTGCTCCACCGAAAAAGACATGGCTTAGGCGAAGCCCTGCAGAAATATTTTCTCCACCACCACCACCACGTACAAGTGTTGTTGGAGTTCCCGGTGGATCCTCTACTTCCGCTGTCCCGCTGGAATGAGGGATCGGGTCGTCGTCAAGCCTGCACGTGTGACCGAGTGCGGAAGCGCCGCCGAATTGTGACGCTCGTCTTCACCGCGATCTTGAGATTGGCAAGTGATCGTCTACACCACCCACGAGAACCGTTCTCGTTGATAACGCTTTGTGTCTTCAAGGGTGAGTTAATCTTATCCATGGTTTAACCATTACGTGTATCTCCTAGATATGATCTTGGTGTTTGTAATCGTAGGAAATTTTTTGTTTTCTATGCAACGAATCCCTTTAAATACATGGTAGGGAGCGAGATTCGAGTTTGTGTAAGGTGGTTGCGGTGATGTTTGGAAAACATAAACAACCAAAAACACAAAGGGAAGAATTGTCGGGGTGGTTGAGAAAAAGAGATTGAAAGGTATAGAGAGAACACGTTTTGGTGGGTCGAATGTAAGGAGGTAAGTGGAGGAATGAAGCACTTCTACCCGAATGCGAGGAGGAAGCGAGGCGTGTGCTTCCGACTGGCCCAGCTCACGCGCGAAAAAGAGACGACGGGATCCGACCGGAGGCGGAGAAGATGAACTCCGGCGATTCAGACAACTCAGTCGAATTCATTGCACAAGCTCGAGGACGAGCCGACGGTGATGATTTCATGATCGGTTGCTCATAGGGAGGTGGCGGCATGAAGGAGCTTCGATATTGATGGTTGCGATCGATTTCGGGAGCAAACAAAACCACCTCGCAGAACAGCTAAAACCGGGTTTGCTAAGTTATGGGGTTTATATACCCTAGTTTTGATTTGAGGGGTTCTCTGCTCGAAGTATGAAAGTTGTGGGGATGATTTATTTCTAAAAAAAGGCTGGAGACTAAGGTAAATTTTTTCTTCCTAAAAAAAAGGTGAATTTCTTCTCGGTAGATGAACTAGCTCGGTGCTGAATCGACACGTAGCCCTCACCCCTTTTGTCTCGCTGAAACGAGAAGCCGCACAGTTCTCTCTGACCCACCAGCCAAGCTCGTGCCTTTGCTTTCCTCCTCCTCCAGGAGGCGGCGCCATGGAGGTCGACGGAGCCGGAGATGAAACGGCACCATCCCCTCGCACCCTGTGTGGGAAGAAGAGGCCGCCTTCCCCCTCAACTCCAGCGGGCGCCGGCGAGGACTCACCCACCAGCGACGAGGACGACAACCCATGGGCGGTTTCCGAAGACGAAGAGGAAGATGAGGATGAATACAAAGGTAAATCACCTACAACTTAACTTGCTTCCTCCGTGGTTGATTCTGTTGGGTGCTTGCTTAGTTTCGATCCCACGTGTATCGTGATGTTCTTGGCTCCCCGAATTAGAAATCGGTGGTTCCTCATCTAAGAAATTTCAGCAAAGACGATATTTTCTTGGCAATTTTAGTTTCAATCGGATACATTGCGTCGCTGACTTTCGACCTAACTGGCATTTGAGTAGCACCATCTTGCCCGCTGGCAAAAAGATCATCACTAAATTTTATGGATACAGTCACCAGAAAACTGTGTTTTTTTTTGTAGAGAACACCAGAAAACTGTCAGCGACCAGCCCGGCCAGACCACACTCGACTAGCGTTTCAGGCGTTTTCCGGCCCAAGGCCACGCGCAACAGCCAGCCCAGTAGCGAAGCTACTCCCATTATCCACTCAAAACCCGGGCATTAAGTGGAGGGAGGCCTGCCCTTATAAGCTGGTGTTGGCCCCCTCCAACTAGCGAGGTGGGACTAACCCAAGCTGCCCTGTCTGGCCACCAGGCTCCTTACACCCCATCCCCCCTGGACCCCAGGTAGGCGACGGCGGTGCTGGCTCTGATACCAATTGTCAGCGACCGGCCCGGCCAGCCCACACTCGACTAGCGTTTCAGGCGTTTTCCGGCCCAAGGCCACGCGCAACAGCCAGCCCAGTAGCGAAGCTACTCCCATTATCCACTCAAAACCCGGGCATTAAGTGGAGGGAGGCCTGCCCTTATAAGCTGGTGTTGGCCCCCTCCAACTAGCGAGGTGGGACTAACCCAAGCTGCCCTGTCTGGCCACCAGGCTCCTTACAAAAACTGTTTGAGTGACTTAAATATTAGACTCCTCTCTGGGTCAATTAGAGCGGGCTGGAGGTAGTACTATGCTTGAGTTCGGAATTTTACTGAATTTAAACATAATGTAGACACTACCCGATCATACATGCCTTGGGCATGTTTTTAGTAGACACCCACATACTTTGTTTGGTATGAATCATGTTTTCACTTCAAACACATGGCACAACAGCCTTGCGGACTGCAACTGATTACAAAGTTAAGATTTCTCAATGTATTCATATAGGTATCTTGAACCATCTTATTCTATCATTAACAATGTTTGATGGTTCTCGATCACTGATTTTGCATGTAGGGAAATACCGCCCCTTTACTGTTGATGATTTCCCAAGGGTCAGCACTGATGAGCAGCAAGATGCATTGTTCAGTAATCCAGAGATTTCTCTTCGAGGCCCAAAAATTCTGTGGAGGTCACCAGCATTCAAGCCAGAAATTGGCAGGCATCCATGTGAAATCATGTATCGGATCAGCGATGAATCTGAAAGTTAGTATTTTCTTCTATTGCAGAACTGCCATGTATCATGTTATCGTCCAAGGAAAAGTTCAAAGCTTCTCAGTTTAGGAAAATACCATAATTTTATTGTACGGAGTATCAGCTATGTACACCATTAACATCTTCCGCCATTAGTTATCCCACTCCTTTCCAGCTAGCTTAACCTGATGTCGAGTGTCTGGTTATGTTATGACCGGCATTACGTATAGCCAGAGGAGGCCCAATAGCATGTCTAATTAGGGGCTTGGCCCAACTTATCTTTATTTTTATTAGCTTGTGAGGATTATATAAACACTTGTAACGCTACGTTTTGGAATTAAGCAATAAGTCATATCTATTGCCCGACTCCCTCAGGAGTCGGAACCCTAACCCTCGCCGCCTCATCCTGCACCGTCTCCTCCTCCACCGTGTGACCACGGCGCCGTCTCGCCGCCGCTCGCGCCCAGCCCCTCACCATCCTCCCTTCCACCCTTACAACCTAAGACCTAGGCCTGGTAGGATCCCAGCTCCTGTCAGGTTATGCCTTTTATTTTTACTTGCATCACCTTCGCCATCAAGCGAAGGAAACTTGAGCAGTTCCCCCTTCCTGCTCCGCGAAAGCTAAACTATTTTCCCGATCCTTCCGCTGCTCAGACAGCTCTTCCTGTTCTTTGGCACTTCTTTTCTCAACCCTTTCCTGAACACAGTGTAAAAATGAAATGGCTTGTCCAAATTTTAAATCGCAACCATCATGCTGCTAAATGTTTGGGAGGAGCTCTTGCCTACAGAGACCCTGCCTGGGACTTTATTTTAGATATGCATGACCTACAGCGGTGAATGCCGTCGCGTTTGGCTACTGTGATGTGCGACTTGGCCAGATTAGTGTCAACTATCATGGTTCTCAAACAAAAGAAGAAGATAAACATGGTGTTATGTTAACCATGGGATGTACTGTTTTTTTTCTTCTTATTAGCAACATGGTTAGGCTTAACCTTGAAAAGAATTTACATGGGTTAACTCTGGGAATCACAATTTTATCCCTGTCCTAGAGATCTTTGAGTGCAATAAATAACAATACTCAACAAAGGTGGACATACTGCTTTCCTTTCATACCAGCACAACATTTTCGTGGTATTAAACTGAACCGCTAGCATATTTGGTAGTATCTTTTGATGGAACCAGCCTTTTGCTTCTCATATTTATTGCTGACTGCATATCTCTGTATACACCTGATGCTTTGTTTGTTGATTTTGCAGTCAGTGTGAACAATGTTGGGACCATTGATTGTTCAAATCGATGCCGTTGCATTTCCATGAACTTGCTGCAGTTCGTTGATCTCAAGATAGCTGGTTATTGTCATGCCCAATCTGGATTGGCCAAAATATTTGGGTTTTTCACGACACGGGATTATATCGAACCTTTGCGCAATTATGTCTACAGGCGGGATATTGACAATTATGAAGCTGTAACTGTGAAGCCAAAGATGGTATTTTTGTTTTCAAACTAGAAAGTTGCTACACGTATGCTTCTGTTATTGTTGTGAAAATACCTATGCATGAGATCGCAGCATCATATCATAGCTCTATAACTAGATTTGTTCCGTACGTGACATATTGTCGTCAATACATGCTGCAGCACATGAATAATAAGCAATCTAATGGTACCATACGGAGTTACATAATCACTAGTTTATTATTGAGCATTGCAGTTTGCTTAATTATATCATACACATGTGATGGTAGGTGATCTACCGCTGATCAGTAATTCAAATATGTGACGTGAATACGTGATGCTACTTTATCCTTATTGTAGGGTATGGCAAGTTTATCACTGGGTAGCCCTGCTCGAGGTATTTGCATGACAAGCCATGTGTTGTTTGAATTCAAACTTTGTGTACGTACTGAAGTCCAACCTGAAAATGGGCCCAAAGACGACCTTCTGATCGAGGGATGCGCTGAATTCATCAACATCATGGAAACAGAATCATTCATTCAGAATCGACGTTTATATGGGGAAAAGTGTGGACTGGATGTGAAGTTCTTGGTGCTGATTAACGCGGTACAAGCTTTTGTTGATGTCGAGATACTCAGCGCTCCTGCTTGTGGCTTTAATCTGAATCTCTATGCCAAGACCAGTGGTTTCAGTGATGTGATTCCTCTGTACCAAGGAACCGCGGAATCTGGCTGCAGAATGAGTTCAGTTGTAGCGGTGGAGATACGCAGTTACCTTGAACTTCATCTCGAAGGGACCCCGAAAGATGACGGAGGAGTTTTCCAGAAGCTGCCGCCTTCTGTGTGGGATAATAGCTTCGCTGCGTGCTATCATGGTATGGTGGATGAAGTTGTGAATCTCGACAAATCCACCACGATTTCAGTAAAGATCACCTGGAGAACCGTCGATTGACACATAGCTTATTTGTCCTTGTTTGAGACGTTAATATGGGTATCTCTAGTGCTAACTGCTAAGTAATGCTGGTGTTTGCAAGAGCCTATTTGTGTACTGCTAAGTATTGTAGGTGTTTGTATGAACCTATTTGTGTGCTGGAGTTATATATTGTCAGTCACTTTGTAAACATCATTAATTTATCTGGTGTTGTGTGAACCTAAGATGAACAATTTGTTTGTATCCACTAGCAGTTGTCTCGGTTTAGAGAGAAACTGGCCATCAGTAAGCCAGAAAGTGATCTGTCAGCCACAAGTAATAGTCTTTACAGAGTATGCATATGCAAGCAGGAAAAGGCACATCGAAGTATTGGACGAGCACTAGCATAATGTGAAGACGAAACGAAATAACCACATCAGGCGATCAAGCATCAGGTGGAGGCAATTCTACACTAGCATCAAATGGAGGGAATTCTACAGTACAAGTAATGCATGACTCTTGCGCAAATACTACATCAGATGGAGGTAATTCTGGAGAAGCTATTTTTTCTCTAAATTTTCTAGTTTTTTAATTATAGTTTGGCTTCCTTTTGTTGTAGAAACGTCAAGAATGAAGAGAAATAGTGGTGGTATCGAGTCCCTTTTCCGTAAACACGAAGCAAAGAAATTTGATTCCTCTTCATCGCCATCGGTTGTGGTCGATGGGCAAGCTGAAACTAAGATTGAAACTGAAGTTCAAGCTACAACACCACCATCACCCCCATTTTCCTAGTGGAATGTTAGCCGATACATATCTCTCATTCGAATGTGATCCAACAAAGAGGATTCGTATTTCACGTTATGATGTCGATGGTCAAGATGAAGTTCGGAGAACATACATTGCAAAAGGTCCATTCCAGTCATATGGACAAGATTTCCGGTAAAAAACCGACACTTTATTAATTGTGTTTGGTCTGAGAATTCTATCCCAAGGACATATCTACCACAAAGTTGGTAAGATTTGAATTCCAACTTGACACCTTTATTGATGATACGAGGAAAAAAATAACAGTTTCAAATGCCTAAATAATGTTGGTGAGCTCTCTATTAAGCTTGCTGAAACGCAAAAATATGTGCTTTATGACTTAGTGTACTTACTTCCTAAGTTTCTATTGATCTTACCGTTTCTATGACAAGTGTTGAAGGAGTCTTTCCCGCAATGAGCCCAGTGAAGAATAAATTAATAAATAATATGGATGATAACCACTTGAACTATTGCTTGGTGGCATTTATTGAGCGATCTCTATTCTTGAAAGTAAGAGAAATAATATTGTTGGTTCTTCCGTGGCAATGCGAAGGCGCATAGTAGAGTCATAATGATCTACTCATGGTATCTTTTATTTATGTAAGACTATTTAATCTTTCCAACTATTTGAAATGTTAATTTTTCTAAGTTCAAACATATTTGGTGAGCTATAATATTTTAAGACTCTATTTTATTGTTTACGTTGCTATTTTTGGTTAGATTATGCATTATATGTGATGTCTAGATTTTTTTTTGAGTATGCACATCCTTTATCAATAAAGCTTTGCCAATCAAGGACGGAAAACACATAGAACACCCCTAACCCTAGCCTCCACCCTCCCCATCTACCCTCCCGCCGCCGTCGGATCGCAGCCGGGCAAAGCCTATGCGGGAAGATGATGGCAGTGGCGGGGCGTCCTCCATTGCGGCTCGGAGACGTGGCTTCGGTGGTGGATCTTGAGCGGGCGCCTCGGGACGACGTGTGTGTGGCCATGACGCCGATCACGCAGCGATGTGGCCTCCTCCACCTTTGGATGTCTTCATCGTCGGTGCAAAGGGATCTGGCCACTGGTGGTGCTGCCTCGCGGCGGCTTCCCGGCGGCGGATCGCTTGGCTCGTGGGGTGCGGCGGTCCACGGTGAGGAGGAGACGGTGGTCCAGCTGCTGAAACGAGTGAGGATGCCACCATTTGAAAGAACAAACGATGTCCCGGATGTCGCCTAGAGGGGGGGGGTGAATAGGCGATTAACACTTTTTCTATTTAGGGGCTTGATAATTGCGGAATAAAACTTTGTGTTTAAATTAACAAGCCAACAACCTAATATACTAGGTTTGCCTAATGTGCACCAACAACTTATGCTAAGCAAGGCAAGCAACAAGGTGATAGCAAGATATGAACTTCAAGCACGAAGGCTATCACAATGTAAATTGCATAAGTAAAAGCTCGGGTATAGAAATAACCGAGGCACACGGAGACGAGGATGTATTCCCGAGTTCCTCCTTGTTAAGGGAGTACGTCTCGTTGGAGGGGTGTGAGCTCGCCACAAGAGGCCTACTCAAGATGCCACAAAGGCCTCACCCTATTCTCCGATGAACCTCACCCAAGGGACTGGTTCACTATCCACTATCAGAATCATTCGAGGCGGATTCCGGAGCCCTTTTACACCATTCTTGGGGCACACACACACAACTCAATTGGGGACTCCCAAATTCGTGCCGAAGCTTCACAACTTGAAGACTTCGCGGCACCTCCAAACCGTCTAGGGTACACAATGCACCCAAGAGGCACAATCTCTTGGGAACACAATGCACCCAAGAGTAACAAGCTTCTCAACGTCGATCTTCATGTATCACCGTAGGGAGAGCAACCCGATGCAACAAATGCAAAAGGCAAGAACACACTAAGTGGTCAAATCCTTCACTCTCAAATTCCAACCAAGCAACAAATGCTTTGGGGGGAATAAGAGAGGAAGAACAAAGGGGATGAACACAAAGCAACCCCAAAATCTATATCCACAAGATTCCCTCACTTAGAGGAGATTTTGATTGGTGGAATGGTAGATCTAGATCTCCTCTCTTGAATCCCTAAATTTGGGCAAGAATCATTGGAGGGATTGAGAGGAAATGAGCTCACAAGTTTGCAAAAATGGAGGAGAGAGAGTGAGAGCTGAGCAAAAGTGAGCAACCAGCTCTTGGGGAAGAAGGGGGCTATTTATAGCCCCTCCCCAAAAACTAGCCATTGGAAAGTCGAGGGGCCGGAAATTCCGGGGTTATGAACTGGAACTTCCGGCCGGGGGCCGGATATTCCGGGGCACAGGGCCAGAACTTCCGGTGCCCCGGAAATTTCCGGAGCAAAGTTCCGGACCCCCACCCGAGAGAAAAACGCAAAAGACTTAGCCAAATTTTTCTTAGGCCGGATATTCCGGACCAAGAACCGGAATTTCCGGACCCCCGGAAATTTCCGATGAAACTTCCGGAGCAAATTTCCGGAACCCCTCCAGAGAGAAAAGCCGAAAAGACTTACCAGAGGATGAAAATATGGGCCGGAACTTCCGGGGCAACGGTCGGAACTTCCGGGGGCCGGAATTTACGGCCTCCGGGCCGGAACTTCCGCCCACTGAAAAACAGCAGCAACTGCAATACGAAAACGGGCATATCTTTTTCATCTGGACTCCGTTTTCGATGATCTTGGGCTCGTTGGACTTGCAACGAAAAGATCTACAAGATCATGCAGAGAAACATCATTGTCCATCATGTGAGGAGGAAATCATAAGGGGAGAGTTTAACCTCTCTTAGAAGAGACAAACCGGAAAAACCTCCAATATCAAAAACGCAAGAAAGATATTCATGAAATCCGTTTTTGATGAACTAGAGCTTGGTATCACAAGATCTAAATTCTCACATGGATAAAAGTCAAATAAGAACCAATAAAGATGATTGCATGGATGCAAAGGTTTGTGCTCTCTACGACGTTACGATCACGATATTCGGTCGAGAGCCCCTCTTGATAGTACGGTTATCTATTCTATAATCCGGTCTCTCACTAAACAACATGAGACCCGTAAAATAGAAACCCTATCAAGATCATACCTTTGCCTTGCGCATTAATCCACTTGAGTTTGATGAAGACGATCTTCATCTGCTCAAGACGCACCACCTTCCTCGATTGCGCTTCGGTGAAGATTCACATGTTGCTCCCCCATACACCAAGATAGGAGAAGCACCACAAAGGCAAATCTTCACATGGCCTTTATCTTCAAATGGATGGCAAGCTCCAAGCGAGTGACATCTTCTTGTTGATCATCTTGAACTTGCACCACACCACTTGACACCGTCCTTCATGAGCTACACGAGATCTTCCTTTTGATGCAGGCTCATGATAAGACACCTAACCCAACATAGATATACAAAGCACATAGATCATGGGTTAGTTCACAAGGCTATATTGACAAGTGCTCACCATACCATGAGATCACATGAACCCTCATGGTACATAACTAGCCTTGTGTGTTGATCAACTTGCATATAGCCTTGATCAACATAAAATCTTCTTCTTCCCTTAGCCTTGATTCCAACAAATGGAGATCAAGCAAATCAATGGACACACCTATAAATATAGCTCAAAACAAACATTAGTCCATAGAGATTGTCATTAATTACCAAAACCATGCATGGGGGCAACCATGCACTTTCAATCTCCCCCATTTTGGTAATTGATGACAATCCCTTATTAAGAGGGTTTATATAATGAATAAATCATCCTTGCAAGACAAACGAGCAAGGATGCAAGCGCATGTGTGGCAAATGGAACAAAAGCATAAAACCCAAATTCCCTTAAACCCTCTAAACTTCTCCCCCATTGGCATCGATTGCCGAAATGGGAAGAAAAATTTAGAGAGCCAATATAATATGAGTTCCTCCATAAAGGTGATGACAATCCCTTTTAACAAAAAATTAGAGGAAATCAAACTATATTGAGGATCAAAAGATTGCAAAAAAAGGATGAAATCATTTTAAACATCGCCACAAAGGAGAAAAGCAATCAAAAAGATCCAAAGCGAGAGTTCTAAATAAAAACGGAGAAGCTCCCCAATGTTCATGCACAAATGAGGAGTGCACAAATATGGTATCCTCGCTCCCCCAAAATCATCTAGAACCCGCAACAAGTGCAAGAGTGCATAATGCAAAAGCAAATCATAGCACTTGCACCAAAGATATGGTTGAGCCATAAGGAGATACCAATTTTCAAAAATTCAACATAAGATAGGCCCAACCAAGACAAAAGGAAGATCTTAACGGTATGTTCACAAGCATAGGGATACCAATTGGAAACTAAAACCAATTGAAAATGCCAAAAGCTAGAGAGAGCATTTAGTCAAATAAATTCAAAGATGAGGCATTGCAACAAGATAGAGATAAAAGATCATAAAAAATGAGCTCACTATCAATATTGCAAAACCTATCACTACTCACCATCACATTAGTTTGTGGCTTACCACATTTTGGTGAAGTAGAAGAAGACGAGAGCTCGTCACGGCCGGAGGTGGAGGGAGAACAATCATCCCCAATAGAGTTGGACACTCCATATTTTTCTTGAAGCTTGGTCCAAGGTTCATGAGCGTCCCGGAGAGGCATGATTGACTCGAAAACTACAACACTCACAAATTTGCAAAACTCATTAGAAGCTAGAGCATCTAGATATAAGTTTTTCTCATCCTCTAAAGTCGTACTTTCGTAATCCTTTGGAGGAGAAAAACCTATATCTAAAATACGCTCAATATTGGGGTCCAAGACCCGTAACTTACTAAGCATATGAGTTTTCCAAATATTAAAATTTGTGCCATCGAATATAAACATGTGATCATGCACTAATCCCCTAAACGACATCTTTACTCTCTAGGCGGTAAAGCCAAACAAGAGAGACGAGGTTCTGATACCAATTGAAAGAACAAACAATGTCCCGATGTCACCTAGAGGGGGGGGGGGGTGAATAGGCGATTAACACTTTTTCTATTTAGGGGCTTGATAATTGCGGAATAAAACTATGTGTTTAAATTAACAAGCCAACAACCTAATATACTAGGTTTGCCTAATGTGCACCAACAACTTATGCTAAGCAAGGCAAGCAACAAGGTGATAGCAAGATATGAACTTCAAGCACGAAGGCTATCACAATGTAAATTGCATAAGTAAAAGCTCGGGTATAGAAATAACCGAGGCACGCGGAGACGAGGATGTATTCCCGAGTTCCTCCTTGTTAAGGGAGTACGTCTCGTTGGAGGGGTGTGAGCTCGCCACAAGAGGCCTACTCAAGATGCCACAAAGGCCTCACCCTATTCTCCGATAAACCTCACCCAAGGGATTGGTTCACCTTCCACTATCGGAATCATTCGAGGCAGATTCCGGAGCCCTTTTACACCATTCTTGGGGCACACACCCACAACTCAATTGGGGACTCCCAAATTCGTGCCGAAGCTTCACAACTCGAAGACTTCGCGGCACCTCCAAACCGTCTAGGGTACACAATACACCCAAGAGGCACAAGCTCTTGGGAACACAATGCACCCAAGAGTAACAAGCTTCTCAACGTCGATCTTCACGTATCACCGTAGGGAGAGCAACCCGATGCAACAAATGCAAAAGGTAAGAACACACTAAGTGGTCAAAATCCTTCACTCTCAAATTCCAACCAAGTTACAAATTCTTTGGGGGGAATAAGAGAGTAAGAACAAAGGGGATGAACACAAAGCAATCCCAAAATCTATATCCACAAGATTCCCTCACTTAGAGGAGATTTTGATTGGTGGAATGATAGATCTAGATCTCCTCTCTTGAATCCCTAAATTTGGACAAGAATCATTGGAGGGATTGAGAGGAATTGAGCTCACAAGTTTGCAAAAATGGAGGAGAGAGAGTGAGAGCTGAGCAAAAGTGAGCAACCAGCTCTTGGGGAAGAAGGGGGCTATTTATAGCCCCTCCCCAAAAACTAGCCGTTGGAAAGTCGAGGGGCCGGAAATTCCGGGGTTATGAACCGGAACTTCCGGCCGGGGGCCGGATATTCCGGGGCACAGGGCCGGAACTTCCGGTGCCCCGGAAATTTCCGGAGCAAACTTCCGGGCAAAGTTCCGGACCCCCACCCGAGAGAAAAACGCAAAAGACTTAGCCAAATTTTCCTTGGGCCGGATATTCCGGACCAAGTACCAGAATTTCCGGACCCCAGAAATTTCCGAGGAAACTTCCGGAACCCCTCCAGAGAGAAAAGCCGAAAAGACTTAGCAGAAAAGCTCAGATGAAAATATGGGCCGGAACTTCCGGGGGCCGGAATTTCCGGCCTCCGGGCCGGAACTTCCGCCCCACTGAAAAACAGCAGAAACTGCAATACGAAAACGGGCATATCTTTTTCATCCGGACTCCGTTTTCGATGATCTTGGGCTCGTTGGACTTGCAACGAAAAGCTCTACAAGATCATCCAGAGAAACATCATTGTCCATCATGTGAGGAGGAAATCATAAGGGGAGAGTATAACCTCTCTTAGAAGGGACAAACCGGAAAAACCTCCAATATAAAAAATGCAAGAAGATATTCATGAAATCCGTTTTTGATGAACTAGAGCTTGGTATCACAAGCTCTAAATTCTCACATGGATAAAAGCCAAATAAGAACCAATAAAGATGATTGCATGGATGCAAAGGTTTGTGCTCTCTACGACGTTACGATCACGATATTCGGTCGAGAGCCCCTCTTGATAGTACGGTTATCTATTCTATAATCCGGTCTCTCACTAAACAACATGAGACCGGTAAAATAGAAACCCTATCAAGATCATACCTTTGCCTTGCGCATTAATCCACTTGAGTTCGATGAAGACGATCTTCATCTCCTCAAGACGCACCACCTTCCTCGATTGCGCTTCGGTGAAGATTCACATGTTGCTCCCCCATACACCAAGATAGGAGAAGCACCACAAAGGAAAATCTTCACATGGCCTTTATCTTCAAATGGATGGCAAGCTCTAAGCATATGACATCTTCTTGTTGATCATCTTGAACTTGCACCACACCACTTGACACCGTCCTTCATGAGCTACACGAGATCTTCCTTTTGATGCAAGCTCATGACAAGACACCTAACCCAACATAGAGATACCAAGCACATAGATCATGGGTTAGTTCACAAGGCTATATTGACAAGTGCTCACCATACCATGAGATCACATGAACCCTCATGGTACAACTTGCACATAGCCTTGATCAACATAAAATCTTCTTCTTCCCTTAGCCTTGATTCCAACAAATGGAGATCAACAAATCAATGGACACACCTATAAATATAGTTCAAAACAAACATTAGTCCATAGAGATTGTCATTAATTACCAAAACCATGCATGGGGGCAACCATGCACTTTCAATCTCCCCCATTTTGGTAATTGATGACAATCCCTTATTAAGAGGGTTTATATAATGAATAAAGCATCCTTGCAAGACAAACGAGCAAGGATGCAAGCGCATGTGTGGCAAATGCAACAAAAGCATAAAACCCAAATTCCCTTAAACCCTCTCAACTTCTCCCCCATTGGCATTGATTGCCGAAATGGGAAGAAAAATTTAGGGAGCCAATATAATATGAGTTCCTCCATAAAGGTGATGACAATCCCTTTTAACGAAAAATTAGAGGAAATCAAACTATATTGAGGATCAAAAGATTGCAAAAAAGGATGAAATCATTTTAAACATCTCCACAAAGGAGAAAAGCAATCAAAAAGATCCAAAGTGAGAGTTCTAAATAAAAACGGAGAAGCTCCCCAATGTTCATGCACAAATGAGGAGTGCGCATATATGGTATCCTCGCTCCCCCAAAATCATCTAGAACCCGCAACAAGTGCAAGAGTGCATAATGCAAAAGCAAATCATAGCACTTGCACCAAAGATATGGTTGAGCCATAAGGAGATACCAATTTTCAAAAATTCAACATAAGATAGGCCCAACCAAGACAAAAGGAAGATCTTAACGGTATGTTCACAAGCTTAGGGATACCAATTGGAAACTAAAACCAATTGAAAATGCCAAAAGCTAGAGAGAGCATTTAGTCAAATAAATTCAACATGCTCACCATGGTAAGCATGAGGTAGACGATCCTCAACAAATACATGAGTGCAAAGATACCAATAAAAATAAGACAAGCACTCATGAGATAAACTTGGAGCCACCAAAGAATTATAGATAAAAGCAAGGTAGCTCAAAAGAATTAGGATACCAACTAAAGGGTGACCTTTCTCATATGTATAGGTTTCTAATTAGACAAACCATTGAAGATATACATCCACAAAGAAACATATACATATAAAATGGTTCGGGGAAAAGAACAAGGTATCCAAAAGGAAGTCATAAATATACAAATGAGATTGTTGCTTAAAAGCATAGCACATAGTTCAAATTTATCTCATTGTATATAAATGAACTTCAAATATATCAAATGCATCACACAAATCACTAAGGGAACAAGAGATAGTGGAGATGCTTTGAGATAGGCAACAAGTATCACAAAGAAATAATATCAATTGAAGAAAAGGTTTTTGCAAATTCATCACACATATCACAAAGATATATTAAGTGAAGGAAAAAAGCCAAAACCACAACAATTGCACATAAAGGATTTCATGCCAAGAGGCAACCTACACAAGGTTGAAAACTAGAAAAGTATGCATGAGATAGATACTTGTTACCGATATGACATTGGTGATGAAGAAGATGCGAATTTGACACTCATCATAGCTTGACTCTTATAATATCATGGTGAGGACACCTTCCTTATGGATGAGGCAAGCATCCAATGCATATCCATTGTACCTAAAACACAATTAGAGTACAAAATGGTTCCCAAACTCATTGGGTTCCATAGAAGTTAGATAAACTACAATATATAGGAAGCACTCCACATGAATATGTGCATATAGATATGAAATTGAATTTCATGCACATCTTAGCCGATTTAGGATTCGGTGGAGTATCCCCTATATATTGGATCTAGAAAGACTAGCATGCCATAAAATATATATACTAGTAAATATGCATGCATAGACTCACGAGAACCAAACGTGATACAATTTGGACAAAACACCAAGTAAACCAAGAAGAGAGCACACCAAAGTGTGACACAAAGGTTGTCCAAATTATATCAAAATCCAAATCAACACATGCTTGAGGAAAAAAATCAAACCAACATATGATTGATTCCAAAACACATCAACACATGAAGTGTGATATCAAAAGGAATCAAATCAACACAACAAATGATCGATAAGACACCGATTGAAAATAGGGTTTTCTATTTCTGTGCCCCTGGTTCCTTAGTTCTACTCAGCCATGCCCACGCTCTTAACTTTTCCTCACTTTTACCCACTTCCTTGTCTGAAATTCTCACAAATAGACAAACTGGATGTTGCCGTCGGGTCAATGGTTTGACCGTTAAGTGCTGACGAGTGGTCCCCAACATGTCATAGATTTAATAATTTCATAAAACATTTTGCAAATGTTTAAACTTCTGACAGGGGACCCACAGGTCAGGGATTTAATATTTTTAGAAACGAATTTCAGAAAAAAAGAAAAGGAGAGGAGGACCTTATGCCGACGTCATCAATGGAGCTCGGTGCTCTTGTTGAGAAATTCGAGAGGAGAGGAGAGGCGGGACGTGCGGGGCGAGCGTGATGCGGACGGACGTGACCATTTGCTGGAGGCTCCACTACTTATTGGTCACCGGAGAAGCGACGGCGACGGCGAATGGCCAAACATGGCGCGATGACGAAGGAAAGAGAGATGAAGGGAGATAAGACGTTCGGGAGAACCGTGAGATCACCAGGAGCATGATGGTGAGGTCAGGGAAGCGAGGCGAGGTCGAAGGTGAGCAAATCAAGGTCGACCATCGGCGGCGAGGACGAGATCGATGCGGACGCTTGAAGCCTTCCCAGCAAGCACAGATCGGGGGAGAGGAAGAATAGGGCACGGCGTAGCTATAGGGATGCTCGGTAAAGCTTCACATGGCCTAGAACTGCGGAGAACGACGACGGTTGTCTTCCTCGCCTCCGGCCGAAGGCCGCCGTGCCTGATTCGCCTCCGTCCGACCTCCCCCGTCCTCTCCTGACACTCTAGCATGCTCAGCGTGAGTCTATGGTCCTAATGGTCAATTTGGGACGAGCGAGGGAGGAATTCTCCGACGGCCACGAGCGGGCGGCGCCATCGGACACTTGTCGAACACCTTGGGGGCGCGCTCTGGACATGCCTATAACGGTATTCGCATGTTCCGGCCGATTTAGAAAGCGTTAGTAAAGAAATTTTATATATTTGTGCGCCAAATTAGATTTTCTACAACTCTATAGTTATATGTTTTGCTAGTTTGGAACATGCTCTATTGAGTTTATGTGAAAAACAGGTCTGGTCCAAATGGCATAGTGAAGTTCGAGCTGGTAAATTACTTTTTCAGAAGGTGAAAACTTGTCAAATATCTAGAGGCTTGTAAAATATGTCATTTCTAAAGGGTTTCCCATTTTTTTTATTTTTTTTTGAATTGGTTCTGCCTAACCCTACCCTGAAACCCTAACGGTAAACCCTAACCCTAAACCCAAACCTAACCATAATTTTGATCCAGCAAAACCGCCAAAGATCTCTAAAGAAAGTACATATTGTGGATATAAAAGTGATTTTTTCAAAAAATCATGACCAAACTATGCGGCACTCGTAGTTCAAATCAGACCCACTTCCAGCGAAATCGGCAGAAACTTGTCTGAAATGTTTGAAATACCTAAGTATGTTTTTATATTCAAACCCAGGGTTATATGTACTTATAAGATGGTATATTATTTTCTATCTCTTTGGATGTTCCTCTTTTGGTGAGCCGTTTTGGTAGCTGCTTCACAAAAAACACCTGTTTTGACACTAAAAAAATGAAAAATGGGTTTTTTATTCAATGAAAACCCTAAACCCCTTACTCAACACTATTCTACAACCAATATACACTAGTGTGTCAAATATGGCCTCATTCCGACAATTTTTACTATGTTAAAGGTCATACCCTAGCTCATTTGAGTCGAAAGTCATACATCTTTGTACCTCGTAGCTCATTTCTGAGAAGGGTTTTTGAGAAAAACTTTCATAACCCATGTTTATAATTTTTTCTAGGTTTTACGTCACATAAAAGGACGCCTCGTGAACGTTTCCCTTTTTTGATTTTTTTTGAATTAGTTCTTCCTAACCCTACCCCAAAACCTTAACGGTAAACCCTAACCCTAAACCCAAACCTAACCATAATTTTGATCCAGCAAAAACCGCCAAAGATCTCTAAAGAAAGTACATATTGTGGATATAAAAGTGATTTTTTCAAAAAATCATGCCGAAACTATGCGGCACTCGTAGTTCAAATCAGACCCACTTCCAGCGAAATCGGCAGAAACTTGTCTGAAATGTTTGAAATATCTAACTATGTTTTTATATTCAAACCCAGGGTTATATGTACTTATAAGATGGTATATTATTTTCTATATCTTTGGATGTTCCTCTTTTGGTGAGCCGTTTTGGTAGCTGCTTCACAAAAAACTCCTGTTTTGACACTAAAAAAATGAAAAATGGGGTTTTTATTCAATGAAAACCCTAAACCCCGTACTCAACACTATTCTACAACCAATATACACTAGTGTGTCAAATATGGCCTCATTCCGACAATTTTTACTATGTTAAAGGTCATACCCTAGCTCATTTGAGTCGAAAGTCATACATCTTTGTACCTCGTAGCTCATTTCTGAGAAGGGTTTTTGAGAAAAACTTTCATAACCCATGTTTATAATTTTTTCTAGGTTTTAGGTCACATAAAAGGACGCCTCGTGAAGGTTTCCCATTTTTTTGATTTTTTTTGAATTAGTTCTGCCTAACCCTACCCCGAAACCCTAACGGTAAACCCTAACCCTAAACCCAAACCTAACCATAATTTTGATCCAGCAAAAACCGCCAAAGATCTCTAAAGAAAGTACATATTGTGGATATAAAAGTGATTTTTTCAAAAAATCATGACCAAACTATGCGGCACTCGTAGTTCAAATCAGACCCACTTCCAGCGAAATCGGCAGAAACTTGTCTGAAATGTTTGAAATACCTAAGTATGTTTTTATATTCAAACCCAGGGTTATATGTACTTATAAGATGGTATATTATTTTCTATCTCTTTGGATGTTCCTCTTTTGGTGAGCCGTTTTGGTAGCTTCTTCACAAAAAACACCTGTTTTGACACTAAAAAAATGAAAAATGGGTTTTTTATTCAATGAAAACCCTAAACCCCGTACTCAACATTATTCTACAACCAATATACACTAGTGTGTCAAATATGGCCTCATTCCGACAATTTTTACTATGTTAAAGGTCATACCCTAGCTCATTTGAGTCGAAAGTCATACATCTTTGTACCTCGTAGCTCATTTCTGAGAAGGGTTTTTGAGAAAAACTTCCATAACCCATGTTTATAATGTTTTCTAGGTTTCATGTCACATAAAAGGACGCCTCGTGAAGGTTTCCCATTTTTTGATTTTTTGAATTAGTTCTTCCTAACCCTACCCTAAATGAGCTAGGGTATGACCTTTAACATAACATAGTTTGTCGGAATGAGGCCATATTTCGCACACTTGTTTATCTTGTTTGTAGAATATTGTTGAATTAGGGGTTTAGGGTTTTATTTTTAAGGAAAACCCATTTTTTATATTTTTAGTGTCAAAAATAGGTTTTTTATCTACCTAAATAGTGAACCATTTGTTTTAGTGGGTAAAAATAAGTAAAAATAATAAATAACATCTTCTAGAATCCTTCTACCTATTTGACAAGGTTTCACCTTCTCAAAAAATCAGTTACTAACTCCAACTTGGCAATGCCATTTGGACCACAACTGTTTTTCATAAAAACTCAATAGAGCAAGTTCAAAACTAGCAGTACCTTACATCTAGAAAGCTGTAGAAAATCGAATTTGGCGCACAACCATATAAAGATGGCTTCCAAATTCGATGGGAATCAACCGGAACATGATGATGCCGACATTGACATGTCCAGAGCGCGCCCTCATGGTGTTTGACAGAAGTCCGACCGCGTCGTCCGCTCGTGGTCGTCGGAGCAGCCTCCCCTCGCACATCACACCTTGCCTTTTAGGACCCTTGGATCATGCGGATCACGATAGATTGGACGGAGAGGTCTGGGGAGCTCGGACGGAGGCGAATCGAGCATGGCGGCCGGCAGCCGGAGGCGAGGAAGATGGCGTCGATCCCGACGTCTCGGTCCATCCCGTCTCGCGTGCTTCAGCGTGGAGTAATAGGAGGACTAGGCGGAGCTCTCAGTGGCAGTGGTTCGTGTAGGGGAGGTCAGAATCGAGTTGTCTCCTTCAGCTCCGGCCGTCGTGCTCTGTGAATGAATCCGTCGTCGTCCGAGCTTCCCTGAGCTCGCTGGCCATCCCTACCGTATCCTGGTGAGCTAATGGTCCTCGAGGACCACTCTTCCCTCTCCTTCTTTTGCTAGTTCACCTTGCCGTCGTGAGCCTCCGTGCTCCGCCGCGGGAGCTCGTGGCCGGCGATGCTCCGACGACCATTTGGTCTCGGCGCCGCCTCCATTTGGTTCCCCGCGACCGTGCCCATCTTGTGCGCATACTCGTGCTGGCCATCGTGCCTCCTTCGTTGATTTCTTGATCGACAGGAGCAGCTACCTGCATTCTGACATCAGCGTGATATCATCTTTTCCTTTTTTTCCTCTGAAATTCACTTCTAAAAATATTAAATCTATGACATGTGTGGCCCCACTCGTCAGTAGTTAACGGTCAAACCATTGACCTGACGGCAACGTCGAGTTTGTCTATTTGTGAGAATTTCAGACAAGGAGGTGGGTAAAAGTGAGCAAAAGTTAAGAGCGTGGGCATGGCTGAGTAGAACTAAGGAATCGGGGGCACAGAAATAGAAATCCCTTGAAAATAAGATACCAATAAAAAACAAAAAATACCAACTAGGAGAAAAGATACCAAGAAGAGGATAATGCTTGACCGAAATCAAGTAAAGTAAGATAAAGCAAAAAGGTATCAAGATTCCCACAATAAATATCAATTGGAACAAATACCTATGGCGGAGATATTAAATTCCAATTACCAATTGAAGGTACCAACACAAGATAAAGAATCAAATGCCAATTGAAAGGATCAAAAATTGATAGATAGGTTTGTGTTCTAATAAAAAGGAATGGTCCCCCAATATTCATGCATTATCTTTGATATTTGCATTTGAATACAAAATGCATGCACAAGGGATCATTACTCTCCATATTTTATTTACAACACTAAACACTACCAATTGAAAAATGGGATCCATTTAAAAGGCAAGGAAGGCAATAGATAAAGCAAATCAACGCAAGATCCAATGTGAAGATGGTCTACAAAATCCACCACAATTACTAGTATCACTTGTCATGGATGGTATAAAGGAATGATGTTCAAGACCAACTTCACAACAAATAAGCATATGGCAAGAGATACGAAATAAAACGCCATATTGAATAAAGTTTGTTGCTAGTTTCAATTATTCGAACCAACCGGTAAAGCCATGGTTAGAATAAAATGAAACAAATGGTTTCTCACATAATATATGGAAATGGATATTAGAGAAAAACCACACCAAGCAAACTCACACAAACAAGAACCAAGGGTAGCCACAAAGGAAAATTGGAACTTGTTTGAGCACATATGCCACATAGGAAAAAGATAATTTACAATATCAAATCTAGGTGGCAAGCCTCAAATGTTCACATTTTTATGGTATTGTAATATGCACATAGCTTATCACTCCCCCATGATGTGATAATTCATTTTATTTTTAAACAAGAGGCAAATAAAACCAACTAGAGAAATTAATGGATATTGTAGAATTTGAATTTATCATGAATATGACATACCACATAGTAGCTAGATAATATTGAAATATCAGTACTAGGTGGTGTGCCTCATGTACACGCATTTTTAGGTTTGTGAATTTCACAAAGCATATCACTCCCCAAAATGGGATAGTCCATTAATATCTCAAAGAGCCAAATGAAATCCACACAAGATTCAATAAAGCTCAACACACAAATTACACATACATGATATACAACTATCATACACAACCTTGAATAACAAGACAAGTAGGAAAGTAGCATATCATATACAAGCACATGCTAGGGACAAAACTAACACATGCAAGGGAGCAAGCAACTTTCAATGTATATATGAATTAAATACAAGTTACCGCAAGTAGGAAGCATTGGATATGAGATAGATATTTGATAATCCAATTGAATTGGCTTGATGAAATATACCCATGAAGATCCCTTAATTCTTCAAAAGTAGCCAAGTCACCAATGTCCTCCATAATCACCTATTGATCAAGTTGAAGCTTGTTGGTCCCCAACCAAGTTGGGTCCTAAGAGGTTAGTCACAATAGGTTTGGGAACCCAAATGGTGCTTTTCTTGACACCACTTTGAGCTCCCACATATTTGGCAAACACATTGCCATTTCTATCCTTCCCAAGAGAATAAGTATCATTAATTATGATAGGGTTGGATGAGGTACCGTTAGTGCATGAAGAAGCAAAATGACCTTTGCCACGGCAAAGGTAGCAACACCGACTCTTCTTCTTCTTCTTAATAGGCTCCTCAACTTGAGGAGCAATAACTTGAGTCTTCTTAGGAGGTGGTCTTTGTTCAACTCGTGGTGCACCACGAGATTGAGCAAGAGGCCGCTTCCCTAGTTGCTTCTCACTAAGAGGCTTCTTCTTCATTGGGAAATCCCGAACGTGGTGCCCTTCAACCTTGCACTTGAAGCAAGTGATCTTGGCCGGATTCTTGACTTGAACTTGGCCCTTCTTCTTCTTCTCAACCTTGGACTTGTTCTTGGAGTTTAATCCAAGTCCACTCTTGTCATTAGGGGATTGTTGCACACTCAACATGTTGTCAAGTGCATGCTTCCCTTCATGACGCTTCTCCAAGTCATTTTTCAAAGAAGTGACTTGGGCCTTGAGCTCTCCTCTTTTCTCTACATGGTTAGTGACAACACAAGTACTAGAGGAGGTAGATGCATCATTGTTAGAGCAACAAGGCAAAGCAAGTAATTCATCACAAGATGTGCCAATATTACGAGTGGATGAACTGCTAGGACTAGCACATGGCAATATAGCATTTTTGGTTACGGTTGTGCTATTATCCATATGAGACTCACTAGATGTTACCTTTGTAGTGATGGCCTCATGAGCTAACTTTAGACTAGCATAGGATGCTAGAAGATCATCATTAGAGCTAGATAGCTTTTTATGACTTTCTTCCAACTTCCTATACTTGCTAGTTAGCAACTCAAGTTGAGCCCTTAGCTCAACATTCTCCTTCGACATAGATGCTTCACAAGAAATAGAGTTAGTAGCACAAGCATCATTGACATTAGAAATAGAAGAAGAAAACTTGTCAAGCTCATCATTTAATCTAGCATTTTCCATTTTAAACACTTTATATTTTGCATGAGCATGATCATGTTCTTTAATGATTTTAGCAATTATATCATTGTGAGACTCCTCAATATTTTCTAGTTTCTCCTCAAGAGAAGCACGAGTCTCTTGCTCTTCCTCAAGAGCATCCTCTAAAGATGCCTTCTCCATAGCATCATCTCTTTCAATCTTATCCTTTTCTTCAAGGCTAGCTTCCAAAGCCTCTATAGTTTCCCCGTGCTCAATTAGCGTTTTCATAATTTTAAAGAGGATAGCTTGAGCATTTTTATTGTTAGTAAGGGCTTTAAGAATTATTAGACCTTTATTTTGAAGGAGAGCATTAACCTTTTCCATATAATCTTCTTCATCATTATTATCATTATCATTATTATTATCATCACTACTAGAAGATTTAGCCATAAGGCAATGAGTGATGGATGAAGAAGAACAATTAAATTTTGAACTACTCAAGTTCACATCTTGTTCCATAGTTGATTGTGTTTCCTCTACATTATTATTCATACAAGAGTTAGAGGGAACACAAGCATTTTTATCATGGGAACAAGATAAAGCAAGCATATCATCAAGAGATTTATCTAAGAAATTTTTGGATGATATGCAAGGACTATCAACACTAGCATGTATGACATTTGGAGTGCTAGAAGAGTTTAAGTCTAAAGATGAGGCATTGCAACAAGATAGAGATAAAAGATCATAAAAAATGAGCTCACTATCAATATTGCAAAACCTATCACTACTCACCATCACATTAGTTTGTGGCTTACCACATTTTGGTGAAGTAGACGAAGACGAGAGCTCGTCACGGCCGGAGATGGAGGGAGAACAATCATCCTCAATAGAGTTGGACACTCCATATTTTTCTTGAAGCTTGGTCCAAAGTTCATGAGCGTCCCGGAGAGGCATGATTGACTCGAAAACTACAACACTCACAAATTTGCAAAACTCATTAGAAGCTAGAGCATCTAGATATAAGTTTTTCTCATCCTCTAAAGTCGTACTTTCGTAATCCTTTGGAGGAGAAAAACTTATATCTAAAATACGCTCAATATTGGGGTCCAAGACCCGTAACTGACTAAGCATATGAGTTTTCCAAACATTAAAATTTGTGCCATCGAATATAAACATGTGATCGTGCACTAATCCCCTAAACGACATCTTTACTCTCTAGGCGGTAAAGCCAAACAAGAGAGACGAGGCTCTGATACCAATTGAAAGAACAAACGATGTCCCGATGTCGCCTAGAGGGGGGGGGGGGGGTGAATAGGCGATTAACACTTTTTCTATTTAGGGGCTTGATAATTGCGGAATAAAACTATGTGTTTAAATTAACAAGCCAACAACCTAATATACTAGGTTTGCCTAATGTGCACCAACAACTTATGCTAAGCAAGGCAAGCAACAAGGTGATAGCAAGATATGAACTTCAAGCACGAAGGCTATCACAATGTAAATTGCATAAGTAAAAGCTCGGGTATAGAAATAACCGAGGCACGCGGAGACGAGGATGTATTCCCGAATTCCTCCTTGTTAAGGGAGTACGTCTCGTTGGAGGGGTGTGAGCTCGCCACAAGAGGCCTACTCAAGATGCCACAAAGGCCTCACCCTATTCTCCGATAAACCTCACCCAAGGGATTGGTTCACCTTCCACTATCGGAATCATTCGAGGCAGATTCCGGAGCCCTTTTACACCGTTCTTGGGGCACACACCCACAACTCAATTGGGGACTCCCAAATTCGTGCCGAAGCTTCACAACTCGAAGACTTCGCGGCACCTCCAAACCGTCTAGGGTACACAATGCACCCAAGAGGCACAAGCTCTTGGGAACACAATGCACCCAAGAGTAACAAGCTTCTCAACGTCGATCTTCACGTATCACCGTAGGGAGAGCAACCCGATGCAACAAATGCAAAAGGCAAGAACACACTAAGTGGTCAAAATCCTTCACTCTCAAATTCCAACCAAGTTACAAATTCTTTGGGGGGAATAAGAGAGGAAGAACAAAGGGGATGAACACAAAGCAATCCCAAAATCTATATCCACAAGATTCCCTCACTTAGAGGAGATTTTGATTGGTGGAATGATAGATCTAGATCTCCTCTCTTGAATCCCTAAATTTGGGCAAGAATCATTGGAGGGATTGAGAGAAAATGAGCTCACAAGCTTGCAAAAATGGAGAAGAGAGAGTGAGAGCTAAGCAAAAGTGAGCAACCAGCTCTTGGGGAAGAAGGGGGCTATTTATAGCCCCTCCCCAAAAACTAGCCGTTGGAAAATCGAGGGGCCGGAAATTCCGGGGTTATGAACCGGAACTTCCGACCGGGGGCCGGATATTCCAGGGCACAGGGCCGGAACTTTCGGTGCCCCGGAAATTTCCGGAGCAAACTTCCGGGCAAAGTTCCGGACCCCCATCCGAGAGAAAAACGCAAAAGACTTAGCCAAATTTTTCTTAGGCCGGATATTCCGGACCAAGAACCGGAATTTCCGGACCCCCGGAAATTTCTGAGGAAACTTCCGGAGCAAATTTCCGGAACCCCTCCAGAGAGAAAAGCCGAAAAGACTTAGCAGAAAAGCTCAGATGAAAATATGGGCCGGAACTTCCGGGGGCCGGAATTTCCGGCCTCCGGGCCGGAACTTCCGCCCCACTGAAAAACAGCAGAAACTGCAATACGAAAACGGGCATATCTTTTTCATCCGGACTCCGTTTTCGATGATCTTGGATATTCATGAAATCCGTTTTTGATGAACTAGAGCTTGGTATCACAAGCTCTAAATTCTCACATGGATAAAAGTCAAATAAGAACCAATAAAGATGATTAAATGGATGCAAAGGTTTGTGCTCTCTACGACATTACGATCACGATATTCGGTCGAGAGCCCCTCTTGATAGTACGGTTATCTATCCTATAATCCGGTCTCTCACTAAACAACATGAGACCGGTAAAATAGAAACCCTATCAAGATCATACCTTTGCCTTGCGCATTAATCCACTTGAGTTCGATGAAGACGATCTTCATCTCCTCAAGACGCACCACCTTCCTCGATTGCGCTTCGGTGAAGATTCACATGTTGCTCCCCCATACACCAAGATAGGAGAAGCACCACAAAGGCAAATCTTCACATGGCCTTTATCTTCAAATGGATGGCAAGCTCCAAGCATATGACATCTTCTTGTTGATCATCTTGAACTTGCACCACACCACTTGACACCGTCCTTCATGAGCTACACGAGATCTTCCTTTTGATGCAAGCTCATGACAAGACACCTAACCCAACATAGAGATACCAAGCACATAGATCATGGGTTAGTTCACAAGGCTATATTGACAAGTGCTCACCATACCATGAGATCACATGAACCCTCATGGTACATAACTAGCCTTGTGTGTTGATCAACTTGCACATAGCCTTGATCAACATAAAATCTTCTTCTTCCCTTAGCCTTTATTCCAACAAATGGAGATCAAGCAAATCAATGGACACACCTATAAATATAGTTCAAAACAAACATTAGTTCATAGAGATTGTCATTAATTACCAAAACCATGCATGGGGGCAACCATGCACTTTCAATCTCCCCCATTTTGGTAATTGATGGCAATCCCTTATTAAGAGGGTTTATATAATGAATAAAGCATCCTTGCAAGACAAACGAGCAAGGATGCAAACGCATGTGTGGAAAATGCAACAAAACCATAAAACCCAAATTCCCTTAAACCCTCTAAACTTCTCCCCCATTGGCATCGATTGCCGAAATGGGAAGAAAAATTTAGAGAGCCAATATAATATGAGTTCCTCCATAAAGGTGATGACAATCCCTTTTAACGAAAAATTAGAGGAAATCAAACTATATTGAGGATCAAAAGATTGAAAAAAAGGGTGAAATCATTTTAAACATCGCCACAAAGGAGAAAAGCAATCAAAAAGATCCAAAGCGAGAGTTCTAAATAAAAACGGAGAAGCTCCCCAATGTTCATGCACAAATGAGGAGTGCACAAATATGGTATCCTCGCTCCCCCAAAATCATCTAGAACCCGCAACAAGTGCAAGAGTGCATAATGCAAAAGTAAATCATAGCACTTGCACCAAAGATATGGTTGAGCCATAAGGAGATACCAATTTTCAAAAATTCAACATAAGATAGGCCCAACCAAGACAAAAGGAAGATCTTAACGGTATGTTCACAAGCTTAGGGATACCAATTGGAAACTAAAACCAATTGAAAATGCCAAAAGCTAGAGAGAGCATTTAGTCAAATAAATTCAACATGCTCACCATGGTAAGCATGAGGTAGACGATCCTCAACAAATACATGAGTGCAAAGATACCAATAAAAAGAAGACAAACACTCATGAGATGAACTTGGAGGCACCAAAGAATTATAGATAAAAGCAAGGTAGCTCAAAAGAATTAGGATACCAACTAAAGGGTGACCTTTCTCATATGTATAGGTTTCTAATTAGACAAACCATTGAAGATATACATCCGCAAAGAAACATATACATACGAAATGGTTCGGGGAAAAGAACAAGGTATCCAAAATGAAGTCATAAATATAGAAACGAGATTGTTGCTTAAAAGCATAGCACATAGCTCAAATTTATCTCATTGTATATAAATGAACTTCTAATATATCAAATGCATCACACAAATCACTAAGGGAACAAGAGATAGTGGAGATGCTTTGAGATAGGCAACAAGTATCACAAAGAAATAATATCAATTGAAGAAAAGGTTTTTGCAAATTCATCACACATATCGTTGATACTCGTTCCGAAAATGGTTTGGCGGATTCTCGAGCGGGTGCAGTGGTGCCCGCTGAAAGTCAGCTAGTCTGGTTTGTGCTTGCGACCCACCGTCCGGCGGCTTGGTTGAGGGCTCCGGTTTAAATGAAGTGCGTTGGTGTGAGGTCTGAGCAGACAACCCGATCATGTCCACCCCCCTTCATCAAGTTGGTAGGAGTAGTGGCAGGTATTGTCAGAAAGGTGACATGTGTCTTCAAACTTATTGATGTATTACTTTTAAAACCTTTGTTAAATACTTAATTAAAAAAAAGCTATGTACATCGTTTCGATGCAGATGTCAAGGTACAACCTCCCTTTGGAAAAAAACTAGAATGGAGGTGGCGGTTAGGTTCTCGAGACTGGGGAACGACTGTGTAAAAAAGAAGAGAAAAAGACTGAGAACGACTAAGAGTTTCTTCTCGGTACCGAATCGACACGACCCACCAGCCAAAAGCCCAAACTCGTGCCTTTGCTTTCCTCTTCCTGCAGGAGGCGGCGCCATGGAGATCGACGGAGGCGGAGATGAAACTGCACCATCCCCTCGCTCCCTGCGTGGGAAGAAGAGGCCGCCTTCCCCTCAACTCCACCGAGCCCCGCCGAGGACTCGCCTACCAGCGACGAGAACGACAACCCATGGGCGGTTTCCGAAGACGAAGAGGAAGATGAGGATGAATACAAAGGTAAAGCACGTACAACTTGCTTCCCCCGTGATTGATTCGACGCCTCTGTTGGGTGCTTGCTTAGTTTCGATTCAACGTGTATTGTCATGTAATTGGCTCCCTGAATTAGAAATCGGTGGTTCCTGATCTAAGAAATTTCAGCAAAAACGACATTTTCTTGGCAATTTTAGTTTCAATCGGATACATTGCGTCGCTGACTTTCGACCTAACTGGCATTTGAGTAGCACCATCTTGCCCGCTGGCAAAAAGATCATCATTAATTATTTTATGGGTACAGTCACCAGAAAATTGTTTGAGTGGCTTAAATATTGCATTATGTTTGAGTTCGGACTGTTATTGTTATCTAATCGGATGAATTTTACTGAATGTAACCATAATGAAGACACTACCTGATCATGCATGCTGTTGACATGTTTTTAGCAAGCAACTAAGCACCCACACACTTTGTTTGGGATGAATCATGTTTTCACTTCAAACACATAGGAATTCTAGTACTAGAGCCTTGTGGATTGCAATTGATTCCAAACTTCAGATTTTTCAGTGTATACATCTATGTATTTTGAACCATCAAATTCTATCATCCATATCAATGTTTGATGTTGCTTGATTAATGATTTTGTATGTAGGGAAATACCGCCCTTTTACAGTTGACGATTTCCCAAGGGTTAGCACTTATGAGCAGCAAACTGCATTGTACGAAGATCCAGATGTTCCTCTTCGAGGCCCTTCACTTCTCTGGAGCTTACGCGCATTCAAGCCAGAAAATGACAGGCACCCATGTGGTACCCGGTATCGGCTCTGCGATGAATCTGAAAGTTAGTATTTTCTTCTTTTGCAGAACTGCCATGTATCATGTTATCTTATAAGGAAAAGTTGAAAGCTTCCCGGCTTAGGAAAATACCATAATTTTTATTATCTTCCGTCATTAAGCTATCCCACTCCTGTCCAATTAGCTTAACCTGATGTGAGTGTCTTTTTTCTTTTTTTTTTAACGCACTGATGTGAGTGTCTGGCCATGCCTTTTATTTGGATTGGCATCACCTTTGCCATCAAGTGAAAGAAACTTGAGCAGTTCCCTTTTCCTGCTCCACCAAATCCAAACTATTTTCCCGATCCTTCCGCGGCTCACACGATTCTTCCAGTCTTGGGCTCTTATTTTCTCAAACCTTCGTGATGAACCCAAGGTTATTAATTCGTCGCCTAATCATCGCTATTTCGCCCAAGCTCTTAGGTGGACGACTGGGAGTGACGCCCAGGATTTCTCAGTTAGGCGGGTGCCCAGAAAAAAATGGTGTCGCCATGCTCGCCTGGGCGTCGTAACGGCTAACTGTGTCGCTCGACCAGGGGGAAATCGTCGGCATAAGCTTGAGTTTTTGCATAAGAATGGGGAAAAACTTCATATCTGGAGGTACCAAGTCAACGGGAGAGAACGCAGTTGGTGTGGCTGATTTGCTCGTCCACATAGATGCAGAGCTGGGAAGCTGCTGGAGATTGCCATGGCTCACTGGCCATGGGGCTGGTGGAGCTCGTCATTGCTCCCGGCCGTGGGCTGGTGGAGCTCGCCATGGTCCCCCCGCCAGGGCTGCTGAAGCAGCAGTAGAGGTGGGGTTGCAGGTTTGGGAAGTAGGGGTGGCGGTAGAAGGGAGTGGCTGAGAGCGTTGGGGAGCTGCTAGGTTTTCTGTTCTCTTATATCTTCCAGGCTGTCTGGCCTAGTGGGCCGCCTCAAGTAGATGTTTTGGGAGCAATTGTCACATATTTCGCCTTATCGTCGACATGGCGGGCGCCATGTCGACTCAACTCCACAAGCTCGACTGACGACATAATAACCTTGGATGAACCAGTTCCTGAACATGGTGTAAAAATGAAATGGCTTCTGCAAATTTCAAATCGCAGCCATCAAGCAGCGAAACGATTGGGAGGAGTTGTCGCCTGCAGCGACTCTGCGAGGACAATTATGTCAAACATGCATGACCGACAGCGGCGAAGGCCATATTGTTGGGCTAATATGATGCGCGACTTGGCCAAATTAGTGTCAACTATCGTGGTGCTCAAACAAAAGAACAAGATGAACATGGTTAGGCTTTGGGGTGACTCTGAATTCTCAATTTATCCTTTTCCCTATAGATCTTTTAGTACAACAAATAACAATACTCAATGATGGCGGGCATACTATTTTCCTTTCGTACCAGCAAAACATTTTTGTGGTAATAAACTGAACCGGTAGCATTTGGTACTAGATTTTGATGGAACCAGCCTTTTGTTTCTCATCATGTATTACTGATGACTGTAAATCTCTGTATACACCTGATGCTTTGTTTGCTGATTTTGCAGTCATTGTAAACAATGTTAAGACCATTGATTGCTCAAATGAATGCCGTTGCCGTCCCATGAACTTGCTGCAGTTCATTGATCTCAAGATAGCTGGTTATCGCCATGCTCAACCTGGATCTGCCAAAATATTTGGGTTTTTCGCGACACGGGATCGTGTCGAACCTTTGCGCAATTATGTCTACAGGCGGGAGATTGACCATTATGAAGCTGTAACTGTGAAGCCGAAGACGGTAATTTTGTTTTCAAACTTGCAAGTTGCTACATGTATGCTTCCTTTATTATTCTGATTGCAGCATCATATGAAAGCGCTGTAAGTAGAATGTGTTCTGTACGTTTGAGATTTTCTCCATAATCCATGTGACGTGGGTGCTGTACTGCTAGTAACTGATTGTAATTTGCGATGTGCTGATGCTTGTTTCTTATTGTAGGGTGTGGCACGTTTAACTCTGTGTAGCCCTGCTCGAGGTATTGGCATCACAAGCCATGTGCTGTTCGAATTCAGACTTTGTGTACTTACTGAAGTCCCACCTGAAAATGGGCCCAAAGACAACCTTCTGATTGAAGGATGTGCCGAATTCAGCAATATGATGGAAATCAAATCGTTTGTTGGGAATCGACGTATTTATGGGGAAAAGTGTGGACTGGATGTGAAGTTCCTGTTGCTGACTAATGCGGTACAAGCATTTGTTGATGTTGAGATACTCCGTGCTCCTGCTTGTGGCCTTAATCTGAATCTCTATGCCAAGACCAGTGGTTTCAGTGATGTGATTCGTCTCCACCGAGGAACAGTAGAAGCTGGCTTCAGATTGAGTTCAGTTGTAGCAGTGGAGATATACAGTTATCTTGATCTTCGTATTGAAGTGGGGAGCCCGAAAGATGACGGAGGAGTTTCTCAGAAGCATCTGCCTTGTGTGTGGGAGGACAGCTTCGATTCCTGCTATCATGGAATGGTGGATAAAGCTGTGAATCTGGACGAATCCACCATGATTTCAGTGAAGATCACCTGGAGAACCGTTGATTGACACATAACTAAACTAATTTTGTTTGCAAAACGTCTTACAATATGGAACAGATAGAGTAGTATCGAATGGACAGTACAAGTAGCTCATTGACACTTGCGCAAGTACTATTTTTTTTTACAGCAAGTACTACTACTTATCAAGGAAAAAATAGCGTGCTATAACAAAATAGCACCGACCTTAAAATATGCTATTTAGCGAGACATTGTACACTGATTTATTTAACGAGATAAGTCTCAAAACGTTATATCGTGCTATTAGCGATGCTATAGCGCGCTATTTTTGTCCATGCTACTAATACACCATGTTGTCAAACAAAAGAAAATTTAATGTTTTTAGTGACACTGGTCCATGCGAAAGTGTTTCCGGTTAACACCGTGTAGGCGATTGCTTACCTGCTATGGCTGGTGCTAGTCCTGGGCATGAGCAGCCCAGCCCAGCCCAGCCCGGCCGGCCCGAAAATACCCTGCCCCAGCTTGGCTGTGTCATCGGGCTGGGCTCGGACCTGAATTTTGTGCCCGATGGTCGGACTGGGCTCGGGGTTACACAAAACATAATTTTAGTCGAGGTTGGGCTGGGCTGGTCGGGCCTAGTCGGACTAAACATAATTTTAGTCGAGGTTGGGCTTGGGCCTAGTTTTTCTGCGCTAGGCTTTTCTACATCCGTCCTGAGCCCGGCCCGGCCTGCGAAATGGCCAGGTATAGCTGGTGATGCCCTCCTCCCACGCGAGCCCTTCTCATTCTTGCTTTCCTATATATCCCACATTGTTTTTCTTTTTTATGAAAAACAGCAAATGTGCCGATGAACTAGGAGTAAAAGAGTACAGATGACTAAAAAAAAGGCACATGATCCCACATTACACATGATGAGAACCTTCTTGGCAATATTCTTCACAACTTTCGATGTCGTTTCTGAGATTGTGAGTGGCACCTAAAATTTAGGATTATTCCACCTCTCAGGCCGGATGGTTTGGACCTAGGTTCGGGCCGGGTCTAAAATTACTTGCTCTCGGGTGCTGCCCCGAAATATAGCCCATACTAGCCTAGGACGATTGGTGTTGCCTTGTGAATGTCTAGTGTGTGGAAGTCATTAAAGAGTTTGTAAAGGTGTGAGGACCACCCCAATATCCTCTTAGTGGAAGGAATTTCACTTGGTGAGCTCATTGGAAAAAAAGGTTATATCTGGAAGGGATCGTGTGTGATTGGTTTGCCACCGCCTTTCCAACAGAGAGTAGAGTCCCCCAAAGGATTTGAACTTCGGGATACATCATCGTGTCTTAATCTCCTTCCATTTCGGTTATTTCAATTCTTACTTTTACTTACTTGTATCTTGTATCAAATTATATAGGATTGTTTACCTAGTTGTATTTTACGCTCAGCTTATTTATTTGCAATTATCCGTAATGTCAATGAAATTTATTAAAATTGTATTCGCCTATTCACCCCCCTTTGAGCACTGTTAGAGTATGTAATCGTTATGGAAAGATATGGTAGAGATAGGATTAGTTTCTTGTCTTGTACTCCAAGTCGGTCCCTATACGCCTATATATACTCGCCCATGAGGCTCAAGCAATAAAACAACTATTCCACCAATCCCTCTCTAATCCTTCTACATGGTATCAGCCTTACCTCGATCCTAAACCCTAGCCGCCGCTTCCGCATCCCCGGGGAGGTCGATCTCCATGATCTCCGCCGGGGGCCGCGCCGCCCGTACCTAGGGTTCGCCCGCCGGTCCTGTTGATCGGCTGCCTTAGAGAGTCTTTTCCCCGATCCTTTGATCCGGGTTTTCTCTTTCTCGCCGGTCGTTTTGATCAGCGCTTTTCTTTTTGGTTTTTCTGATCTAAGATCGGTTTGCGTCGCCCACCGCCGCCGTCGACCCTCGTGCGCCTCTACTCAGACACGGCGGCCTCTCGCCCTGCATGGCGGCCCATCACAGCCACTGTCCGCGTGGGCTCTTCACCGACTAGGTGGCATCACGCGACGCGGCGGCCCGAAACGTCCGCCCTCGGCGTGTCTGCCCGTCCGTCGTCGCAATGCTCCGATCGGGACGCCTTCATCACCACCCCATCTCCACCGTGGCCACCTCACCCACGGCGCCGCAGCGGTCGCTCAGGCGCCTCCGCCGCGTTCCGGCTGCCTCACGCCGACGCCGTGTTCGCTGCTCGGCCTCTACGCCGCCCCACCTCATGCCGAGCGGCTCCGCCTCCACCTTACGAGCGATCGGATTGATCACCCGCCCGCCCGTGATCCGCTCCATCCGCGCCGCGCGGCGACCCGTACAGTTGTCTGCGTGCGCCTTCGCAAGTTCCCGTGAAGATCGTCCCCGAGTTTGTACGCCTCACCACCGATCGAGCATCGGGCTGCCACTGCGTCGCCCCTCTGGGCTGCAGCGCCGCCGCCCCGTGGTTCTCCCCGCGGCTGCACCGATTCGCAAGTCTCCGCTGAACGCAGTCCATGCCGCTGTCCCGAGGCCATCCACGCGGTTGCACCGACATGCACGTCGCCGCTGCGTCGCCCCTTCGAGACGTACCGCCGCGGCACTCGGTCCACGCAACCGCCCCATCGTCGTCCCCGTCGTCGCCCCGACACGCGCGTCGCTGGCGCGTTGCCCGTTCGGGCCGTAGCGCCGCGACACGCGGTCTGCTCCACTGTCCCCGCGCGTTGACGTCTCCGTGGTATGCGTCGCGCCGCCTTCCTAGGCGCGGGAACGCCACCGTCCGTGCTTGGTCTTTGTCATGCTGTTGGGCTCTTATTCGCCTACTTCAAGCATCGTCGCTGCGCTTCTACACGCGACGCCGTGGCCCTTTACTGGCTACCTTCGCCGTCGCGCTTCTCCAGGCGACTGTCGTGGCCCTTCACGGGCTACCGTCGCTGCCGCCATCCACAACTTCGTCTCAGTCCAGTACCAGCTCATCGCTAGTGTCACCGTCATCTTCCCCGACCACTTCATCTACTCCGACAACCGCGGGCGACATCGGCACATTCTATCCCACGTCGATTGGCGCCGCGACCGTCGTCGAGTCCTCCACTGCTGGCCCCTCCGACCTGGCGTACAGCTCATACTGGTCCCCGTCTACGCATGCCCGGTGATGGCAACACCGATGCATGCATTCGTCCACGATGTGTCCCCGGGCTTGGCAAACCTGGTGCGGCGCCTCGTCTACACTGACTAACCTTTTGTCTACGCATGACCGGTGCTAGCAACACCGACGAGTGCCTTCGTCCACGACGTGTCCCCGGGCTTGGCAAAACCGGCGCGACGCCTCGTCCACGTCATCTTCCACTCGGTGCACCACTGCGTCCTGACTACCTGGCGCTACCTTGCGCCCGCGGCTCCTGACGACTCCCTCGACACCGGCAACCCCGACTCGACATCGACCACAACACTCCTCGCACGGCTGCCTCGACTACGGCCTCACCACCCTACGCTCTCGGCTCCTTCGACATCGGCACAAAGGGCTACCGCCTGCTTGAGCACCTCATCAGTTTCCTCTACAGTTCAAGCTTCCATGCCGCGACACCATCCACGACATTCCCGCTACGACTGCGGGGTGATGTCAGCCCACTGGATTCTATTTCGGCTTATCTCCAGTCTGACCGTCTGCGACGCTCCTGCTGTTCGCGACGCTACCGCTACGACTGCGGGGGGTGTTAGAGTATGTAATCGTTATGGAAAGATATGGTAGAGATAGGATTAGTTTCTTGTCTTGTACTCCAAGTCGGTCCCTGTACGCCTATATATACTTGCCCATGAGGCTCAAGCAATACAACAACTATTCCACCAATCCCTCTCTAATCCTTCTACAAGCACCATCTTTGAACCTTCAAAATCTCTACTGATCTGTCCACTACGGATGTGGTGGTACTTGTGGGTGTCGCAATCCCTCCCACGAGGGCGTTGAGGTCCCCCTGTTTCGGCTCTCCGTTGAGTGTCGGGGAAACCCTAGGACCAGCTCGAACTCCATGTATGGTTGTGCTTGTTTTATCAATAAAGCGGGCGAAAAGCTATATGGAGACATCAAATTCTAATCTTTTCAAATGCACGGGGTCACTTGCCCTCATGAAAACGTCGTGCATGTTTGCTACAATAATTCACCATTCTGAATCGTAGCCACTAGTTAACAGGCTAAATCAAATTGCATGCAATCAAGAACTGGATCTCACTAGAGGCACCAAGAACCTTAGTACCTAGGCCATTCATGTGGCATCCCCAGTCTAGCACCAGATAGGAAGGGGATGTGACAAGATGGAATAGGAGAAGAGGACGCTAGAAGGAGCTCAACGTCATGGGTTGAGGGAACGGCCTCGACTGGATGGGATGGAGTTGTCGGATCTATGGATTGGCCAGTTGTGGACTGGTGGGGCCGCTAGCATCGGTAAAGTCGCCGAAAAAGGGGGATTGGGGAGTCACTATATAATGAGGGGTGTGTGCCGCTAATGCCCAAAACGTGAGGGGACATGAGTGTTTCGTGTCCGCTTCAACCCGATGTGTTTTTAGGGTATTGTTGAGACGCATCCCATCAATACTACCCTAACAAACGAGTAATTGTGTTTTCTGGTGTTTTTAGCATGTTTTTAGAATAAAGGGTTTCCCTAGATGTCATTAATGAAATCAACACTACAAAAGTTCCACCTTACGCAGGCAACCACCACTTCTCATAATAGAGAGTATCAGTCAACTAAAACTAAATCCTGATGGCAAAGAGAAACGAGGAGAACAATACAAGATGATAATTTTTTTTAGTGATATTGCTCATTCACCCCCAAATGTCAACAACAATACCACTGCCACCAAATTCATCCTTTTTTTTCATCTCATGTAGCCGGCCTTTTAGCCAAACATAAACACAATGTTCAATAGATGTAAATTGGCAGTTCCAAAACTGGTCAAAACTCCTCTGCCGAACGAGGCTTTCATGCTTTGGAAGAAAAAAGGCGAATGTGGTGACTTTAACAGCGATCACTTCCTCCTCAGACGAAGTTTGCAGATTACCTCGTGCGAAATGGATCGAGTCCCCCCCAGTAATTAATGCAGTTACAACTAAGTGTTGCCATGTCACGATCTATTTGTACTAAATCAGCGACACTTAAGTAGAAACGGATGGGATCGAGTAGTATGCTAGATTTCCATATTGATTGATAGAATTATTTTTCTTTTGCCAATTGATGGTGATTATTTTCTGCTTCTCCTCCCTAGGGCTAACGTACGTACGTGAGGTTTGTGTTCCGGCCTCAAAGCTCTGCCGCGCGCGGCACGTATATAAACGCGTCCGTAACTGACACCAGCTCCCGAAACCCGGCTTCTTCCCCGCCTCATCTCTCTCTCTCTCTCTCTCTCTCTCCCCCGCCCCGTGTTCGTCTCGCTCTCTCTTGGACGTCCTAGTTCCAAACCTACTCCACACCACAAACGTCCCGGGTTCCATAAGGTAGTTCGTTCCCGATCGAGAGGAGGCGATCGATCTACGGAATCTCGTTGATCGGTCCCGTCGTGTCGTGTGTACCTGCTTTCCTTTTCTCGATCGTAGATTGTGTGGAGAGCAATCGGATCGAAATCGATCGATCGCGGCGGGCCAGAGGCCAGGCCGGCAGCGGCATGGATCGCGACGAGGAGAAGGGCCACGGCGACAGGTCGCTGCTCTTCATAGGCGACGAGGACGACGACTTCGGGGCCGACCGGGACGGCGGCTCGCCGCCCTCGTCGGACGCCGGATCCTCCTTCTCGGACAGGAGCGACGACGGCGTTGACGACGACCCCGGCGGCGGAAGCGGGAGCGGCAGCGGCAGCGATGACGACGCCGACGCCGACGGTACTTCCAAAGAAGGCCGCGCGCCCAACGTCGCCAGGCAGCAGGCCGCGTGGCCGCAGAGTTACAGGTCGGTCCGTCCATCCATCCATCCGTCTTCTTGCATGCGCCTATAATGACTCCATCCATAGCGATGTATGTTACGGCTGATTGATTAATCAATAATGCTGATGAGTGCAGGCAGTCGATCGACATGCTGAGCGCCGTGCAGTCGCCGACGGTGAGCACGATCATGGCGGCCAGCCCGAGCATCACCAAGTTCGGGAGCTCCTTCCTCAAGGCCGGAAGCTCCTTCTTCCTCAACAAGAAGGCCGCCGCAGAGGGCTCGCTGCCGCTCACCAGGCCGCTGCTACCACCCTCACTCTCGCAGCTGTCGCAGCAGCAGCCCGCCTCGCGGCTGTCCACGGATAGCCTGCCACCGCGGCCACCGGCACCGGCTCTGCAGGCGCCGGGCATGCAGCAGAGGCCCTCGGCGGCGTGCCTGAAATCCAATTACATCGAGCTCCCGCCGCCGTCTTCCAAGTGCAGCAGTAGCCAATCTATCATCAACGGTACGTACATAATATATTCACTCAATTTTATTTACCTTGGTTCTTACCTATCTTGCAAATAAAGCATTATAGTGTTGTGTTCTGGATTATCTCGCTCATCACTAATAGCTATAGTTGCACACAAGTCAGATTATGTGCCTCAGGTTCAGAACTTTCAGATGCTGCATTGTACTAGTTCAGAACTTTCAGATGTAAGAACTCCATATCAACTTGAACTATGGGATGGCGATGCCAGCTTTAATTTGTTCTGTGTCCTAAAAAAAATAGACATTGTGTAGGTGTTCAAACCGCTTCACAACCGTTCTAAATTAGTTTCAGAACTAACTTCAAGATCATGGATGGTATATACCAATAATTCCTTAGTTTTTATGCTCTAATGTTTCTTTTTATTTTCCAGGGCTAAATGTCCTGTGTGGTGTCGGAATTCTCACCACATGTTTCGGAATCAAAGAAGCCGGGTGGTTAAGCCTCCTCCTCCTTCCCTTGTTGGGTGCCTGTTCATGCTACACCGGTTTACTTCTCAAGAGATGCATAGACAGCTCGCCCACCATCGAGACATATCCCGACATAGGACAAACCGCCTTCGGTATCTCTGGTCGAATATTTGTATCGGTATGTATTCATGTATTATCCACTTGATTGTACAGGTTTAGTAAGAGTTCACAACACTGATCACTCATTGCCTACTGATGAATTCTCACATTTGTTTTTCAGGTTGTCCTTTATATGGAGCTCTATGTAAGTGTTCTCTGAAATCTGATACTACTATGTTTTGTAAACGTTTGGTTCTTGCACAAAAGAGGTAACACGCTCCATATTACAGGCGTGCTGCGTGGAGTACATAACACTGCTAGGAGACAGCTTATCTTCTGTGTTTCCTTCTGCGCATTTAGCTTTTACCGGCATCTACTTGAACTCTCATAATCTCTTGCATTACGATGGCTCTGGCAATTCTCCCATCAGTCTGGCTCAGGAACCTCAGCCTCCTATCCTACCTTTCTGGTAAGTACAACAATCTTGTTTCGTAGTTTGGTCTGTTTGGATCTTTAAAGAGATGTTTGCACAACATTTTTCTCTGAACAATGTGAAAGCTAGCAATTGTCTCGCACTCTACCAATTCTAATAATCTTGTAATAATGCAATGTTACAAACTCACAATCTTTTAACTATCAACAACAATTATCATGCACTGGCTCTACTTTTCATATGAAACCGTAATGAACCCTTGATGATCCTCTCTTAACTGAAATTTCACAGCCGGAGGCGTGGTTGGCAACGGTAACAGTCATGCGTCTGCCTGTTTTGGGTTGGTATTGGGGATGGTGTTGGGGTTTCCACCCTTCTGGCACTGCACTGAACCTGACCCACCTTCCAGTCGCACTTGGCTTTGTATGGGTACTGCTTCTCAGGGCACTCGGTTTTCCCAAATATATACTCATCGATGAAGGAACGGTCCCAGTTCCCTTATGTGATCCTGTTCTGGTAAGATTCTGAACTTGGCAAATGAAATCTACAGTAATGTACTGACACCATTTTGGTGATTACATGTCGATTGTGCTACATGCTAACATGTGCTATTCTCTGTTGTTTCAGTTTCATAGTAGTCACAATTGTGTACGCGGGAGTCGCTACCGCAGGGTTTCTGATGTTCGGCGAGTCCACGATGTCGCAATTCACACTGAACATGCCACAGCAGTACGTTCCCTCAAAAATCGCCATTTGGATGACGGTACGAGGAAACCCAAACCCACCGAAAGTTACTCCACTTGCATCAAAAAGTACTGACATACTATTGCTGATTGGACCCCTTCGGCTTCAGATTGTGAATCCATACACGAAGTACGCCTTGACGATGACGCCGGTCGCTCTGTCCGATAGAGGAGGCGCTGCCTAAGAGGATGCGGAACTACATAGCGGGGATGTGTGTCAGGACGGCTCTTGTACTCTCGACTGTCGTCGTGGCTCTGTCATTTCCATATTTGGTACTTATCACTAACTGATCTTTCCTTAACAATAAATTATTTAACTGACCTACCCCCCCAAAATCGTCATGCGTGCTATAATGCCATGGCATAAAATTTGAACTGCAGCCCTGGTGATGGCATTGCTTGGATCTGTCTTCACAATGCTTGTGGTGAGTGTCTGCTGACCTGAAAATTACGCAGCCACTAATCTATTACGCAGTAAACTTTGCAATCTTATTATTTCTCTGCTGACTCATATTTGCAGGCCCTGATCCATCCCATGCGCGTGCTACCTCTCCATCAAGCGGGACTCAGTTCCGTTGTGGGAGGTAACCAATCAATCAACAGATTATTAACCCTGAAGATGTTAAACACATTTTTTCTATTATGATTGACGTAACACCTCCTTTGTTCCGTTTTCAGGTGGTTTTATGCATAGTGATCATACTGATCGGCATGGTTTGCGCGTGCATAGGATCATACACCTCCATTAAGCAGATGATAGGCGGCAGCCAGTAGGCAGTGATGGAATTCTATCTTGTTTGTAATTTCACGAAATTGAAGTGCGCGATTTTCCATTTGTTGTAAGCGCTCCTTCTTTCTCACAGAGTAGTACGAGCTACCTGTTGGCTTTGGATGCTAGGAGTTGGTAACTGCCAATTTAGATTATTTTTTATTTGTAGAAAAAGTGCTTTGCGTTTTGAAGAATTGGGAGAGCACGTGCAGTCCTACTGTATTCTGCTGTTACAAGAAAACAAATAATCACTTAAGTAATCAGGTATTGACATTTTTTTTCTTCAAATCTCTAAGTTCGATCTACTGTCCTAAAAAAAGAACACTGTCCAGATTGGCCAACACAGCAACCCTTGGTGGCATCAAGAAAATTACTGTTACATGATAATCTACGTCGATGAATGAACGAACAGGGTAAAGAATTAGTCCTCCGTAGCGTAGTACTGCGGGGCGAGTTCAGCGAGCCACAAGGGGTCAATCTGGGTTAGGTTCTTGATGTAATTCTGGGTAGTCCGTACAAGCTCGTTGAAGATGACACATTCTGGCTTGGTCCTGAAGAGAACTGACGAAGGATGCATCTGCACGCTCTGACTGGTCGCAAGAGCCCTGCCAATCAACAGATGCAACTATGAGCTACAGGTACAACTTTCAATCAAGTGTATAGATGATGGAACTACAGAACATACATGATGCAACAGTATTCTGGCTGTTATAGCCAAATGCAGCTTAGCTTGTGTGGTCTAGGATCGCAACGGCGGAAATGATAGTGGCGACCAAGTTATTGAGTCGGAGAAATCAGAAACCAAATTTTTTTTGTGGCGGTACCTGAACGATCCATCTGGCTGCCGCATTGCTGCATTCAGGAAGAAAGCAGCAGTGAGGCATCTCCGAAACTGCACCATGTCATCTCCACATGATGACAAGTTAAGCCCCATTTGTTGGACATGACCCTGAATTTGACTGCAGCAGACAGTAAGTCACATGTCACCTCATCATTGTATATTCTGAAATTCCTAAACTGGGCATGTTCCCCAACATTATTTTTTAGAGAATGTAAAGTGTATTGGGAATTTTGAATCTTTGGTGATGGTCATAGAGTAAATGGAATAGATATATATTTCAAGTGCTAATGCTACAAGTCTATGTCATGCTTGAGAGTTGAGACCATTGCACATTGTTTTAAGCATCTTTCTGGTTATGATACCACGTCGATTTTCATGAAACCGGCTCACCCAAAAGCTTAAGTGTTTTTTTCCATTTCATTTAAGATGCCTAACTGCGTATCATCATGTTCCATCTTAATCTGATCCGATAGTTCAAGCCTTCCACAGAAATAATAAATAATATGATAACTAACCTGTGAACATCACGAGCATGTCTTAGAGAGCGGTAATTGATGAAGTTATCCCAGCACCATCTGTTCAAAGCCTTCTCCATTGTTTTCTCTTTGGCATTTGCATTTTTGCTCTTCTCCAAGCATTCTGCAGCAGCTCGGTATACATTCACCAATGTTATATGGTCTCCTTCTGAGCTTTCAAAACTCTTCCTAGCAGCTCTCGCCTAAACATTGAAAAAGGCATAAGGATCAATAAATGTACTTGTAGTTCCTCAAGGAAAAGGAAAGTAAACTAGTACTCCCTCCGTTCCATAATGTAAGACGTTTTAGTAAGCTAAACTAGCTTGCTAAACGTCTTATATTATGGAACAGAGGTTGTAGTTGGCAACACACTAGATTTGTTTATCTCAGGCTCAACAGTGCATGGGCCCAACCAAATACAAGTTGAAGTTTAGAATTCCACTTCAATTTGCAAATGGAAAATCGTGACAAGTTTGAGGCTAAAGGTACAATTTCAGTGGTAGCCTAAAAGTATTTCAATATAGACCTCAAGAAAACAGTATATGGTCCACCACCTGACTATGAAATAATTCAACAACTACTACAAAATTCTGCAGCACCCAACAACTTTGGCCCCCCTCTGGAGCTTAATAGTAGGATCAGTAGATGCTCGAATATTTTTAGCAACAGGGTAAAACCAACTTCATTGGGAGAGAATTGAGAAGTGTTGCAGCATAGAGTTTCAGCACCAGTCTGTAGTACAGCTTGATGCAATTTAGTTTTTTTTTTTTGACGAAACACAGCAAGCTGCTGATTTCATTGATAATAGTAGGAGTAAAATACAAAGTTCAAAGGTTCAAAGAGTGAGGGCAAGAAATGGAAAAAGAGTAGGAACAGGAAAAACAGTCTCGTGCTAGGTGATTTTTCCTTCCTGTTGAAGCAGCCACCACTGCGTTGCGGAAATGCGCCCAGCATGCCGCCACCATTGGGCTTCTTCGATGATTCTTGCGAAAACCTCATTGCTGGAGCTTCTCTTGTCATTGAAAATGCATGCATTCCGCTCCTTCCAGAGCTGCCACCATACAAGGGCTTTGATGGCAGACTAACTCTTGCGGTGTTCAGGTTCCAAGCACTGCAGCTGCTGTTCCCACTGATCGCGAAGCGAGGCATCAGCGTCATAGGGTAGGCTTCGGAAGGGAGGACCCATTCTGTCTCCATTGCGCAGCCAGATTTCTTTCGCAAAAGGGCAAGAGGCGAGCAGATGTTGCGCAGTCTCAGGATCTTGGTCCACATAGCATGCTGTCGGGTCATGTGGGATCGAGCGCTTGGCCAGAGCATCAGCAGTGAGGAGCTTGGCTCTGATAGGAAGCAACGAAAAAGTCTGAACTTGGGGGGGCTTAGAGCTCCAAATCTGGACCCGGTCAGCGAATGCGATATGCAAATTTGGCAGAGTATTCCTCCTGATCAGTCCACTTCCAACTGACTGTGTCCTCAACATTGGGGTTTAGGATTGCGCCCTGTATAGCATGACATAGCTGGCAGTATTCTTGCAGCACCAAAGCAAGGGGGTTGTTTTTGATATACCTAATCCACTTGTTCTGGCAATGGCATCACTGACAGAACGAGGATATAGCTCGCAGGGTCGAGTGCCCCCAATCTAAGGATCATGCCAGAAGTGAGCCCGAGCTCCATTGCCAATGGTGAGTTTGGTAGAGGCCCGGAAGATAGCTTCAGTTTCCTGATTCGTCAGCGTCGGGAGGCCCTACCATGGCCTATCCGGGTCAGCCCAAGCCAGCCATAGCCACCGCATGCGCAGCGCCCATCCTTGCCGGCGCAGACAAGGTATGCTGCCCAGTCCTCCCAAGCTTTTAGGGACACTTTCTTCTCCTGCCCATAAAAAAGCTCGCCGAAGCTTGTCAATTCGCTTGATCAGCCATGCCGGAGGGGCGATCTCCATGAGCTGGTTTATGGCCATTATGGAGAATGCTGATCGAACCAGCTCAGCCCTGCCTGTCATTGAAAAGAGTTTCGTTTTCCCGCCACCTAGGGGCTTGGCCAGCCTATCTAGGAAAGGTTGGTAATCAATCCTCTTCAACCGCCGGTCAGACAGTGGCATTGGCAGATAAGTAATGGGGAAGGAGGCAGCCGGGCAGCCCAACTGCTGCAGCATCTCCATGATCCCAAGGTCCTCGCACCTAATTGGAATGGCTGCACTCTTTGCCCAGTTAAGTTGTGTTTCTGATTAACATACTATCACAAGTTACCCGCAAAAACAAATATTATCACAAGTTCACCACGATCTGAAAAGCATTACTGCCTGGTAACAGGGTGCCTATGATAAAAGGAAGTCCATGACTCCCTGTAGGAGACGGTAACTACTTATCCAACAAAAACAACCGCAATAAAGCCTTTTGTGCTAAGCAAGTTGGGGCTAGAGATTAAACCCAACAAAAACATGTGGCAACCAAAGAGTGAGAAGAGAAAAAATAAATAACTAAACAAAAAAAAAGGACAGACCCAGTGCACGAGGCTCCTACAAAAGGTGGGGTCTGGGGAGGGATTATAGGAACCTAGTCTTACCCCTGCAAAGTGCAGTGCAGAGAGGCTAATTCGAACCCAGGAACCTCTTGGCACAAGTGGGGAGGACCTCACCACTGCAACCAAGGCGAAAAGTAAATTAAGATTCCAGCACATGGATTATTGATTTCCATGCAGTCCTATCAAGTGCCAAATCAACAGGTACATTCCAACCATTCAAGTCCCTTTTTACCTGTCTAATAAAAACCTATTTCGAACATATATTAAACCAGTTGCCAGGAATTCAAGAGAATACCTCTTCTAACTTTTCACGTGGGGTGAAGAAAATTGATTCCACTGAAAGCATAGAAACAACAATCAACATTTCTTCCAAGCACTTGAATTCGCTTGATACTATCAATGCCTTGGAGTACGTTGGATCCAAAGGCAGCCTAGCCATCTGTTTACCAACTGGATCTGACAGCTTATAATCATCAGTCAACGCTCCTAGTAAAATTAACTGCTCCAATGAGTTTAGAATAGAAGTCCTGCAGTAGGTTTGGCCCAGTTAGCAAAACTTAGTGTGCATACATAGCTATTCGGTATTCAGCTTATAGCACAATTTTCTGTTTCAAGTTCCCAATGCTATGATATTTGAGTTTCACATAGACAGTGACTGTCTAATATATTACTAAGCACAGCAGCACGTATGCAAAGAAGACGTCAAGTTTCCACATTGGCACTTTGGCAGACAAACTTACCTCGCAAAAAATTAAAGTTATATCTGATATGATTATTTTCTAGTTTTCCGTTGTCATGCCATATTCACTTCGTGGATGATGCTTCTAGTATGTTCTAATCAGATGGAGGCAAAATTTTCTTTTACATGAGCAGGAATGAAAAAGGAAATATTCACCTTGAGGGTTTCTCCATAAAATCGAAACCTATGATATCATCAATTCCAAGAGCTTTGAGCTGTAGTACAACATTCGATAGGTTACATCGTTTAATCTCAGGAACCGTAGATTCCGCCAGTTTATCAAACTCACTTTCTTGGAACAATCGGAAGCACTTCCCTGGGCCCTCCCGTCCAGCACGGCCACTGAGTATAGAATGATGAATAAGGTAAGAGAAAGGATACATGGACTAAATATGCTTGAAATTTCTACCTCCTTTGAAGAGCCTGTGCCTTAGAGACTGGAATGATGATTAGAGACTCCATTCCAGTTACAGGATTGTAGGCGCGTGCTTTGACCATCCCAGGATCAATAACATATTTAATGCCGGGTATTGTTACAGAAGTCTCTGCAATATTTGTTGCTAGAACTATCTGACAGATAAACTGGACATTAGTAAATGCTGCAAACTTAACATATTACACAAGTCATGTCTGTATAGGGTAAGTAAAGTATGGAAAACGGCAAAAGGAAAATGCACTGCTCAATGAACTTTGGAGAAACTGAAATTTGGAGATGCAGATCGTGCACCATTTGTTACGTGGATATGGACACAGAGATATGGGAAAATTTTTTTTTTGAAAAACCATGTGGCAGGATGTATCGCGCATATACGTATAAAACTAAAAAGCATCATGGGTACAACATTATGTTGGAAGCAGAAAATAATAGCCTGCATATCCATACTTGCTGTTACACAGAGGTGATGCACCACTACCAAGTTTACAAAACCGGCTCAAGATGGGAGGGGAAGCAGTAGCATAAAGGTAGCAGCACAAAGCTGAGAGAGGAATCAGGAAAATAGTTAGCAGCAGAGAGGGCCTACTGAAAAAAGAACTACCAGCTGAGAGGGGGTTGGGGAAACCAGATGCGTGGTGCAGCTCGAGGAGGCGATTACGAGTTGTGGTGGAGCTTGTTTATACCAAGGCCACTCAGGGACAAGGTGAAGTAAGGTGGGAAGCAAAAAAGAATGAAGAGTATTGAGTTTTATGCTCCAAGTGGTTCATCCAAAGTGTAAGCTGACAAGGAAAGATGGGCTATATACTTCAGCACTCACACACATATAGACTCTACTAGTCCTAAGACATGAAATTGAAGTGTGTAACAAACACTATAATTACATTGCACTGCTAGGGGTCTTGAACATGCTACTACTCTGTTCTCTACGGCATCTATATGGTTCCATCTAGTTGGGCTTTACATTGAGATGCTACTAGGCCACTGTATCTCTACACTATCTCGGTATTTTCTTTTGATTTTTTAAACAAGAAAATAAGTAAGGGGGATACTTGGGGCGTCATGCAACACGGTGTTATTTCTATCTTAAAGAAACATTTTTTGCCAGGAACATTTAATAGCCAAGAACAATCACCTACGGACTATGATGCAAATGAAAAACATACTTGTGAAAACAAAAATAATAATATGAGCCTTATGTAATCTGGTCAACGAGTGTACTTTTCTATAAGCAACAAGGAAGGTGAGCAAATGACAGCTTATGCAGGAAACCATTTTCCTTCTGTATTTTCATGTAAGTGCAATTATGCTTCTTCAGTGGATGAACTATTCTAATCCACAACTTTATTGTTTAACACAAGACCACATAGATAATATCATGATCGTATGAACAAGAGGCATGCTAATGTTGGGTATTATCTCTGAAAGGTCAACGACAGAATTCTTCATAGCAGATAATTTCATTTCAAACAGATTACCAACACCTAACAACATATCTAATTTCTAGAATGAAGTATATTTGGGCGTTTCTAACTCATTGGGCACAACTATGTTTGCACAGCTGGCTGACAATTAATTAACTTCTCCATCACCCCTCCTCTTTGCAGCTGCATACACCAACAGAATGTGGTTCCTTATTAGCAAACAAATTGAATCCTACAGCAATTGTATCCAGAAGTGTACGCTCAACCAAACATAAATAGAACATCCTGACATCCGATATAAAGAGCAGCAAGTAAAGTGCTCATTAAATAGGAAACTGACACCTTTAAATCAATAGGTTGGAACAAAGGAAAAATATGCACCCAAAGAATTTAAAGGTTCACCTTGCGGGTTCCAGCTGGCGCTGGCTTAAAAGCATTCATTTGCTGCTCCGATGGAAGAGATGAGTAGATAGGTGTAATCCATATCTTAGTACTATCTGGTGGAAGTTGACGAACACGCTCCTGGATAAGTCTCTCTAGTGATTCAATCTCCTCCTGACCAGTTAAAAATGCAAGAATGTCTCCAGGTCCTTCCTCCAAATGGATCTAGCAAAGCAAATATCCAATTTCCAAACTTGTTTATACACAAGCAGCTGACTACATTAAGTACAGATGAAACAATATGTGCTAATTAGAAAATACTAAAACTTAGTGTGTGACAAGATCGCATATTCTCTTATCATGGTTTCTCAAGCAAGTTTTTCTCTCCGCAATGCTATTTAATATGGATTCCAATTTCCTACTGACTCATCCACCTCTTGGATGAAAATAGGATTATCTCACCTGAAAGATGGTAACTAGTGTAGCATCTAGATAATCTGACTCAGGCTGATAAGTATACATTGTGTCAACAGGGTATTGCCGTCCTTGAATATGTACAGCTTTAGCACCACCAAAATAATCAGAAAAACATTTGGCGTCCAAACTAGCAGACATAATTATCAGCTTTAGAGGTGCAAATTTCATTCCCTGGCATGCCTTCAGAGTATTACTTTGAGAGTGATCTTGTTTGTCAGACAAAGTATTCCCGTCCTTATTGGCAGAAATAGATCGGGAATGTTGCACTTTTTTCAACAAACCCAGCAGGACATCTGTATGAACGGTCCTTTCATGGGCCTCATCAACAACTATAACACTGTACTTAGACAAAAGTGGATCCAGAAGTGCTTCCCTGAAAATCCAAAGCAATGTTTCTATTAAGAGTGGAAAAATCACACAATAAACCGACACAGATTAAGCAACACATAAATAACACATTTATCCATTAGTGCAATGGAAAGATACGGTTGAAACAGAAATAAGAAATTTCGACAAGAAGGGTCTCAAGAAACAGAAAAAAAAAATGCATTTGTAAATGTTATTGGTGGAGAAGCCAAACAAAATGATTCAAAACTCAAAATTGCAAAAAGAATGATAGATCAGGTTTGTAGTCAGGCTCAGGCCCATGAGCATATAGGGACGGCCACTTTCAAAAATATTGTAATAGGAGAGAAAAGCATGAATACATGATAAAAGGTTATCTTAAATACCACCAATCTATAAGAGAAATTAAAGGAAAGTGTCCATGTTATGCATTTTATTCTTTACTCGGTCCCATTAACTCGGCATATTATTTGAACAGCTTTCCAAAAGGCATAATGACAATGCTGGTAACACAAAATTGAGAAAAATGAAACTATTTATCTATAGGAATATATATAGCACAAAGAAATTAAGGGAAAGTCAACAAAAATGAAAACTTTATATTCTAAAGTTGAAATTAACAGAAAAGGTTGAACATATGGACTCAGGGAGCTAAACAAATGCAATGACCAGGAAACAACCAAGCAATGACCATTCGGTTTTAAAATGCAAAATTACCTTAGAAGCAAACCATCTGTCATGTACTTAATCCTTGTTGCATTAGATGTTGAATCATCAAACCTAATAGAGTATCCAACCTTTTTCCCAAGTTGATCATTGCATTCCTCAGCAACACGCTTTGCTACTGTAACGGCTGCAACTCTTCGAGGCTGAGTGATGCCAATGACTTTTCCATCCTGACAAAACCCAGCATCATACAAAAATTGTGGAAGTTCTGCACAATAAAAATAAAAGAAAGCTTATGTTAAACTGAAAGAATAAGCATAATGATATTTGTAAAAAGTACATGATATTCTTCCATAACTGATAAAGATATGCTCCTTAAAAGGAACCAGATAGACAAATGTAATTGGTATAATTTGAACCATCGATAAGAATGACTTTAGTAAGATCATAAACACTGCGATGCCATAATACGATGAGATTTTGGAGAAAACAGGATCTCATTTTGTACTTATGAAATGTTCCTACGGTTAACTATACAAAAACTTCTCGCTCTTGCTCTTGTATTTGTATACTGTGCTGTCACATGACTATGTTACCAAACTAGCAAGTTGGTAACAACGTAACTTCCATAAATTGCACAGACCATAACCATAAACATCACAAAGCCACATTCTTTCAGCAATTACTTCACCCAAACAATAATGAGCAAGGGAAGGGAGAGAAGCGTAGCAACACACTTACGAGTTGTTTTGCCACTGCCGGTCTCACCCACAACGATCAGAGTGCCGTTCTGCCTCACCTCCTCGACAAGCTTTTTCTCCACTGCACCCACAACCACAACCACAATATCCACTACCACCATTAACGAAAACGGATTTTTATCTCCGAAGACCCTAATGAAACCCAACTGGACGGCAGGGAGACTAACCTGAGGCGATGGGGAGCGACTTCCTCTGCTGACGAATCAGCTGCTTCCGCCTGCACAAAGCCACAAACCAACCACCAACACACGGGCTCAGCCCCAAGCAATCGGACCAAACAAAATTAGCAGCGAGGGTGGTAAAAGGCTGGCGCACCGCGCGTTGTGCTGCTGCTGGTTGTGCTGAGAAGCGCCGGAAGAGAAGGACGGCATGTCGGATGCCGCTGCAGACTCCCGAGCCCTCACTCGCCGGTTTTGCTTTGCGCCGGTTACGGGGACGGCTGAAAGGTTTGGGCCTTCGGACGAACGGCTCTGGAGTTGGTTGGATTGGAGGGAGAGAGCTTCCAACCGTCGGGCGCCTGCCACGCGGCACGGCGGCACCGGCTTCCGAGGAGAAGAGCGCGGGGGAGGAATGAGAATGAGCCGCCGGTGGGTGGCGGGGGCACGGAGCAGCAGCAGGCGGAAGGACGAGGAGCGGGGGGAGGGGAGGGCGGCTGGTGAGGCGGTGCTGGCGGCGAGCTGCTGCGGAGGGGGCGGCAGGGCTGGCGGCGGGTGCCGGGGCTCAGTTGTGTTTTGCATTGCAGTTCGCTCTGCCGTGCGATTACGATCGGACGATCTGCAGGTTGCGTCTCGACTCTCGACAGGCAAAACGATCGACTCGGTGCTGATTGATTTTGAAATATTCCACGTGAATATTGCTTCGTTATATTTAATCAGCCACAATTTTTGCAGATTGTGTGAAACTGTGGATTTAGTGGCGTCGATTGACGACTGGCGATATCTCCTTTACTCATGCACCAGGGTTATATACTACTCCGTTACTAAATATAACATGTTCAAGCATTTTTCTAAATTCACATGTATCTTGATGCAGACACACTTTAGTGTGTATGTTCGCTCACTTTGACATGTATCTAGTCAACATGTGAAATACATAAAATATCTTATATTTAAAAACGGAGGGAGTACTAGTTTAGGCCTTACCCTATATTAGACCGAACACCCACGCTAGCAACTTTTTTTCATTCAAAAAAGAAGGTGTACATTAAGTAGAACAAAATTTAGGTCTGTACCTGTCAACGACGGACCTCTTGAGCTATATGTGAATTTCTCAATTTGATACAAATACATACTGTATATGTTATTGTGTATTGATACGTATGTTTTCTTGTTGAAAGCATTATCTAAGAGTTCGTACTCTTTAGAGAGGTTTTCATCTGCACTGCGAGGGCTACAGGAAAAGACGATCTTGCTTTCCTAGTGCACCAGCCTTCCGATGTCGGCTCCCCTCCGCTGACGTTGTCGGTGGTGCAAGGGGGAGGGGGGGGGGGGTCATCGGATCTCATGTGCGACCCTGAGTAGCTCTAGGGTTAGGGCCTATGTAGTTTAAATTTTCGTCCGCTTGACGTCCTTGGCTAAGGTGAAGGTGATAGCGGTGATTAATAAAAGTGTTCCAGATCCCCCTCCGATGCGGTGTTCTACTCTCTGATTGGCGATGGATCTAGGTGGTGGTCTGTTCAACGGGGATGTCGTCGCGGTGACGATATCCTTGTGGTGGACTTCTGTCCTCGGGCTTCGACGTTACAACGACATCGAAACGTACCTTGGGAGGTTGTTCAGAAGCATATGCCGGTGGTAGTATGTGTTGGTGGTAACTGGAAGATGGTGAATCTTGTTTTGGGTTCGGGGTTGGAGGCTGGTAGATCTGATTCCCTCCTCTGGCGTCATCACATGGGGGTGCCATATGTGGAGTTCGATGGCATGTCCGGAGTGCTGCCGTCGCATGATTCTTTCAATGACAATGGTTTTGCCTTTGGCGAGCAACTTTGGATGTCTGTAAAGCTACAACTTAGTGGTGGAGCCGCGTCAAGCTTGCGCGAAGAGGTGATTTGTCCACTTTTCCCTTGGGTGGCGACTATGATGATGCCAAAAGCGAGTGATAGGCATTGGTATCTTGCTCAGGGGTTTTGTCGATCGGCATTGTAATTTCCGTTCTAGGTTGTGGGTCCTTTTTATAAAAGTTAGGTTCTCCTATCTTCTCAGTTCTATCAGGTCGGTGTTTATGTAGACTGAACTTGATCTTTATTATTCTAGAAATGAGATATGTAGTACCTGCAAAAAAAAAGAATTTGGACTTTCTCCGTGGTGAAAAGCCATGATCTGATGATTGGGCGACGACGACGCTTGTGCATTGCTACCTTCCTAGAAGCGTCGCTATTGGAGAATCTATCATGCAATCTGGTGTATTAATGTCAAGTGGAAACCATCCAACCATATATCGGTTTCTTGGTAAAAAAAAACTTCACCCAATTTTGAATTGTCAAAGCAAGAGCTTTATGTAAGAGTGGAAGCCCCAAAAGGTGAATTAGGAATTTATCTAGTAGGAGATGATAGCCTTTTCCCCTGGAGATGGAAAATTCGTCCACCCGGTTTTATTAATTTACAAATTCTCCCTCAGCTCTAAGACCCAGTCAACGGAAGGCTGACCGGAGAAGACGGTCACCACCGAGCAACGGGAGTGTCAGTTTAGGAGGAGAGATGAAAAGCAGATAAACAAGTTCTTTTGGGTTTTGATGAGGCTTTACAGGGTCCAATGACGTGGGTGGATATGAATTGCCCACATACTCCCTCTGTCGTGGTGGTTAGCACGGCATATCCATCGGGGATGGAAAAGATTGTGAGGCAAGGCGGCGATGGCATTCCGGCGGGATTGGGCACAGGCATGGCAAGAACACACGCGATGTACCCAGGTTCGGGGCCCTCTTGTTGAGGTAACACCCCTACATCCTGCATGTCTGATGTATATCATGGCATAGATCTCGGGCTACATGGTTGCTCCTTGAGCTGTGTTTGTCTTTCTAGCTAGAGGAAGGAGAAGGGGTAGGTGGGGATGAGAAGAGCCTCCACCTCCCAAAATGCCTCTAGGGTTTCCTCTCTCCCGGTTCTCTTTCAAGGGCTCCCTGGTGCACCTTATATAGGGGATGCCCAGGGGACAAAGGGGTGGCCCATTAGGCCCAGCTAGTACTAATCGGGGTAGCCTGCAGGCTGCAGCCGGACGGGCAGCCTGCAGCCAGCAGCCAGCAGCCAGCAGCCTGTAGCCGGACTGGGCAGCCTGCAGCCTGCAGACCGTCTGCTTGATCTTCGCGGTTTTTCTTCTCTTGTTCTCTTGTCGAGTCGTGAACTTTGGTATACCCGGGGGTCATTCCCCCGACACTAGCCCCCGAGATCGTGGAGTCTTGCTAGCTTGCTGGGAAGACTTCTCGATCTTCTCCTTGTCTTGATTGTCGTGGATGAGATGCTGAAGTCGGAGCTGGAGCCGGCTGAAAATGGAGCCTGCAGCCGGACGGAGTCTGCAGCCGGACGAAGTTGAAGCCTGCAGCCGGCAGCCGGACGAAGTTGAAGCCTGCAGCCGGACGGAGTCTGCAGCCGGATGAAAATCCTTAAAGCCAGAGTAAAAAGTCCTGAAGCCGGATTAAAGTTGTGGCCGGATGAAAATCCTTAAAGCCAGAGTAAAAGTCCTGAAGCCGGATGAAAATCCTTAAAGCCAGAGTAAAATCCTGAAGCCGGATTAAAGTTGTGGCCGGATGAAAATCCTTAAAGCCAGAGTAAAAGTCCTGAAGCCGGATGAAAATCCTTAAAGCCAGAGTAAAATCCTGAAGCCGGATTAAAGTTGTGGCCGGATGAAAATCCTTAAAGCCAGAATAAAAGTCCTGAAGCCGGATGAAAATCCTTTAAGCCAGAGTAAAATCCTGAAGCCGGATTAAAGTTGTGGCCGGATGAAAATCCTTGAAGCCGGAATAAAAGTCCTGAAGCCGGATGAAAATCCTTAAAGCTAGAGTATAGTCCTGAAGCTGGATTAAAGTTGTGGCCGGATGAAAATCCTTGAAGCTAGAATAAAAGTCCTGAAGCCGGATGAAAATCCTTAAAGCCAGAGTATAGTCCTGAAACCGGATGAAAATCCTTAAAGCCAGAGTCTAGTCCGTGACTCGGGGTGATAATCCTCCGGGTCGGCGTATGCGCAGGACCCGGGAATGTAATGCCGGCTAACGGCGTGGCAGCCCCCGAGTCCGTGACTCGGGGTGATAGTCCTCCGGGTCGGCGTATGCGCAGGACCCGGGAATGTAATGCCGGCTAACGGCGTGGCAGCCCCCGAGTCCGTGACTCGGGGTGATAGTCCTCCGGGTCGGCATATGCGCAGGACCCGGGAATGTAATGCCGGCTAACGGCGTGGCAGCCCCCGAGTCCGTGACTCGGGGTGATAGTCCTCCGGGTCGGCGTATGCGCAGGACCCGGGAATGTAATGCCGGCTAACGGCGTGGCAGCCCCCGAGTCCGTGACTCGGGGTGATAGTCCTCCGGGTCGGCGTATGCGCAGGACCCGGGAATGTAATGCCGGCTAACGGCGTGGCAGCCCCCGAGTCCGCGACTCGGGGTGATAGTCCTCCGGTCGGCGTATGCGCAGGACCCGGGAATGTAATGCCGGCTAACGGCGTGGCAGCCCCCGAGTCCGTGACTCGGGGTGATAGTCCTCCGGGTCGGCGTATGCGCAGGACCCGGGAATGTAATGCCGGCTAATGGCGTGGCAGCCCCCGAGTCCGTGACTCGGGGTGATAGTCCTCCGGGTCGGCGTATGCGCAGGACCCGGGAATGTAATGCCAGCTAACGGCGTGGCAGCCCCGAGTCCGTGACTCGGGATGATAGTCCTCCGGGTCGGCGTATGCGCAGGACCCGGGAATGTAATGCCGGCTAACGGCGTGGCAGCCCCCGAGTCCGTGACTCGGGGTGATAGTCCTCCGGGTCGGCGTATGCGCAGGACCCGGGAATGTAATGCCGGCTAACGGCATGGTAGCCCCCGAGTCCGTGACTCGGGGTGATAGTCCTCCGGGTCGGCGTATGCGCAGGACCCGGGAATAATATTGCCGGCTTGGCGGCTATTGCGCTTCCGAGCTCCAAGTTGGGAGTGATGGCGATGATGACGCCGAGCCCCCGAGCCTCGCGGTGTGGGCATCGGCGGTGTCGTGCTACCGAGGTTTGCGACGGGGGCGATGATGATGTCGAGCCCCCGAAAACCGAGCTGCGAATGTAGCCGGTCGAAGGGGCAGTTAGCTGGAGGAGTCGGTCGGCTTGGGGATCCACTAGCCCCCGAAGCTGTCGGGGTCATTCGGCGTCAGCGGGAGGACCTTGGCAGGTTCATGCAAAAATAGCCATGCAAGAGACAAAGTTAGTCATTAGACCTCAACATGCAAAATTTACGTTTGTTTGAAGGTTTTTGTTGTTTCTGTAATCAAAGTAGGTGCGCTGCAGTCTGGCAGCGGAACAGGCTAGGGACAGCCGGCTTGCTCGAGTCGAGTCGGTCAGGCAGCTGAAAGGACTCGAAACCGCCCCTTTTTCCAACCGACTAGCCCTTCTCCCTCTATCTTTTTTTTTTTTTTTTTAGCCGGCCGGCCGGCTCCTCATTTTTGCTTTTATTTTTTCTCCTCCTCTTGTCTGGGCGGCCGGCTCGGCCATGCCGCAGAAGCCGCGATGTGCACGGCACCGGGACCGAAGACGGCCGGCTGGTGGCGGCAGGCGGAGCGGAGGCGGCCGGGACCGGGGCGGCCGGAGCCGGGGCGGAGGCGGCCGGGGCCGGGACGGAGGCGGCCGGGGCCTGGACGGCCGGAGCCGGGGCGGAGGCGGCCTGGGCCGGGACGGAGGCGGCCGGGGCCTGGACGGCCGGAGCCGGGGCGGAGGCGGCCTGGGCCGGGACGGCCGGAGGCGGAGCGAATGCGGCCTGGGCCGGGACGGAGGCGGCCGGGGCCTGGACGGCCGGAGCCGGGGCGGAGGCGGCCTGGGCCGGGACGGCCGGAGGCGGAGCGAATGCGGAGGCGGAGGCACGGGAGCGCGGGCGGAGCGGAGATGGAGCTTGGAGGCGCGCGTGCGCGGGCCGGCGTGGACCGACCACGGGCTCAGGGCGACGGGGTGGAGCGGAGCCGGAGCAGCTTGGCCTCGCCGGACGCGGGCGCGCAGGAGCGTGCGCGGGCGGCTTGTCGTCCGGCTTGGGGGCAGCCGGCGCCGGTCCGTTCTGCGAGGCGTCCGGCTTGGCGCTGGAGGGAGCGGACGCATGGCCGGCAGTGCGGACGCGGGAGCCGGCCGGCGCGGGATCTAGCAAGCACTGGCGCGGGAGCCGGACGCATGTGGCGGACGCGGCCTGGAGCGGACGCGGGAGCTGGCCTGGACGGAGATGCAGCGGCCGGACGGAGACGGAGAGGTGGTGCAGGGCGCGCGGATTGGTGGCGCTGGTGTCCGCGGTGCACGGATGCGCGGGCGATGGAGGCGCGCGAGTCGCAGCCGGCAAGGGCGAGCTTGGGCGAGCTCGGGCGTCGATTGGAGGCAGTGGCGGCCGGCCGGGCGCAGGAGTCGTCGTGGGGAGCTTGGGCGCGCGGAGGCGCGGACGTGGACGCAGGCCGCTGCGGATGTGCGGAGGCTGCGCGCAGACGGACGAGGACGAAGGCGTCGTAGAGGTGCTCGAGCGGCAGGCTGAGGTCGCGGACGTGCGCTCGTGTCGATCCAGATCCAGACCCGTAGACGCAGCACAACGCCATGGCCGGCGATGAGCATGTCGACGAAGATTGGTCCCGCCGAGAACGGAATCCGCTCGCCGCTTGCCCCACGGTGGGCGCCAAATGTCGTGGTGGTTTGCACGGCATATCCATCGGAGATGGAAAAGTTTGTGAGGCAAGGCGGCGATGGCGTTCCGGCGGGATTGGGCACAGGCATGGCAAGAACACACGCGATGTACCCAGGTTCGGGGCCCTCCTGTGGAGGTAACACCCCTACATCCTGCATGTCTGATGTATATCATGGCATAGATCTCGGGCTACATGGTTGCTCCTTGAGCTGTGTTTGTCTTTCTAGCTAGAGGAAGGAGAAGGGGTAGGTGGGGATGAGAAGAGCCTCCACCTCCCAAAATGCCTCTAGGGTTTCCTCTCTCCCGGTCCTCTTTCAAGGGCTCCCTGGTGCACCTTATAAAGGGGATGCCCAGGGGACAAAGGGGTGGCCCATTAGGCCCAGCTAGTACTAATCGGGGTAGCCTGCAGGCTGCAGCCGGACGGGCAGCCTGCAACCTGCAGCCAACAACCTGCAGCCAGCAACCAGCAGCCAGCAGCCAGCAGCCGGACGGGCAGCCTGCAACCTGCAGACCATCTGCTTGATCTTCGCGGGTTTTCTTCTCTTGTTCTCTTGTCGAGTCGTGAACTTTGGTATACCCGGGGGTCATTCCCCCGACAGATGGTGTTTTACTCTGGTGTTTCGCTTGAGTATACCTTTATGTCCTTTGGTCTAACCAGTACTTCCGCCTTGTTCTTATGGCATATGAGTCTATATTCTTGGAGTATCATGATAAGGTTATCACTGAGCCCATCAATGACAATCTTACCTTCTTCATGTTAAAGAGATTCATATTGAACATTTGGCACTAGTGTTGGAAATTTGTAAGAACCAACCTTGTGTCATCACAAGGTATATGTTCTGGATGTTGAAAGTGACTTCCTCTGGTTCACGTGCATACGGTGAAAGATGTCGTCGTGAATCCAAGTGAAGTTCTCTTTGTTTTCTCGAGAAGAAGTTCTCAGACTTCAATCTCTCGTTTGATGTTCCCTAACCAGGACTCAGTTGTGTTTCATTGCAAGAAGTTCATGATGGTTCGATTGTCTTCTCGCAGTCATGATCACATGGATTCGGCAACCTAGCTCTTGTTTCCGAGCTTGACACTGAAGTCTATCTCTTGAGAATCTAGTGATCTTATTTCTCCGTTAACTATTTCAAACTCCCTGTTCAGACATGTTGAGTCTGAATTATCAATACACTTAACCAGATCTGAATCTCAAGCAGAAACGATGGTTGGTGTTCCTCAAGAGTATGACATAGGCCTTTTTGTAAATCCGGCGAGATTGATGTTGTGGTTGACACACTTAGCCGGAAGGTCTATTACCATAATTTCTTGATTCAGTAAAAACAACCACTCTCCATGAGGATTTGTGCGACTTATTCTAGAAGTCGTCCTTTATGGTTTCTTTTCAGTCTTGAAGTCCGACCTTCACTTGATGTCCAATTGGAGGCTACTAAAAAGCTTGATATTGGTATCTAGAACATCAAGAAGAACATTTGAGCGGAGTTTCTAAATGTCTCTTGACCGTTTTCCTTACCCTTCTTCTGTGGCGATAACTCCATTTGGAGGATTTCCATTCCAGAAGTAACCTCTAGCAGGTCGCTGACTGGTGATCTTTCCTTTTGTTTGAACTGGAAGTTCTAATCAACTCACACGTTGTGTGAATTTGTCAGTCACCTTAAGGCCTCAAACTTTTAATCATGTGGCAAACGTGTTGTTATGCCAAAAGGGCTGAAGCCTCAGAACGTGTCCTTCCTTTTTACGGTCCCTTGAATCTCTGTTGTCCATTCATCCTGGTGGTGTGAATGATCTCTGGCAAAGATTATGATAAATCAGGATGAGCCAAAAGATTCTTCCACCTTCTGTAATCATGCCAAAAAGAGACTACGATTTTGAAGGTCAAAGGTTCCTTTTGCAGCATGATTCAACTTCCTTCTACGGGTCACCCTTCTTCTTAAAGAGTGCCTCCTTATGGTATTAAGGCAATTAAACTCCTCGCTACCTTTGATGCTTCTTTTCTACTCAAGCATGGAACAATTGCCTACCAAGATTGAACTTCTCTTTTCTTCTCTTACCTTGACGTGTCCCATGTCGTCAGCTCAAGGATTGTTATGAAATCTCCTTTCATGAGTTGACCGTGGGATACTCGATCTTTTTGAAGATCCATCTTTCCAGAGTGTTCCCTCTTTCCTTTATAGCCGATGGATGAAGATCTCGAAGTCATGATGCTACCAACAAATTTCTTCGAGAATATTGTTGAAGACCGATGTAACCCCTTCCTTCTCTTTCTCGCTTGGAATCTCGGGACGAGATTCTTGTAAGGGGGGTAGACTGTAACAACCCGTGTTTCTATTATTGTGTAAAATAGTTAATCATGAGCATAGCATGCATTAATTCTTGCATTAAGAAATTTATGCTACTTTAAAATAAAAGGGAAACCCTAAAATGGTTATTTCCCCTCCCTATTTTTAAATGTGGTAAAAAGTCCCCAAAAATCTTGCAATAATTTGTGGGGCCTCTTTATATTATTGTGGCCCAACATAAAAAGTTTCATAATTTTTGGAGCTGCTCTAGTAACCTAACTAATTTCCTCAAAACCTAGGGGGTTTTCTGCAAAATGACTTTTCTTTTTCTTCTTTCTTCTTCCTCCTGGCTTTCTGGCCATGGACAAGCCGTTGCCGCTGTCGACGCCACCTCCTGCCTGTGCCCTTGCTTGAGGGGATAAGACCCCCAGTGCCGTCCGCATCTCCCTCTCCCTCCTCACTCGCTCTCCCTTTCGCTCTCCCTCTCTCTGTGTCTCTCCCCGCGTGCTCGAAACCCTAGCTCGCCGCCGACGTGAATCGCCAGCGTCTCGCCATGCCCCGGACCGATTCGATGCTGCAATGAGTTCCGCCTCGACCTCCTCATCCTCCTCCTCAAGTCGTGCCTGCCGGGACGCCCCCAATCCGGCAAATCGGGTCGCCGACGCCCGCTTCCCGCCGCCGTGTTCGAGCACGATCTCGTCGCCGTCCGGCCTCTCCGCGCCTCCCCGACCACGCCATCGAGCTCCTGGTGAGCTACGGGTGCTTGCACACCCCTCCTCTCTCTTTCTTCCGCCCTAGCATGTCAGGATATCAGCAATACGAATGAATCTAGCATGTCAGGATATCGAGGATTTTTATGGTGGACATGTTAATTTGACTAAAAGGCTTGGACAATGAGGCCACGGTGGGATGTGGTGGGTTGTCTTGTTCTTGCCGCTCTAGGACCTCTTGTTCTCATCGCATGTACCAAGACTAAGAGTACGACACACGGGGCCTAGGTGAAGCCCCTCGGCTGTTTCTTGTTTAGGTGTGCCCGTAGGACACGTAGTTTGCCGTGTTCTATTTGCGGAAAGCTGAAAAACGTTTTGAGAGAAAAGGTAGGTCGTGTCTGGGGACAAGTGAAGGCCGAACTGATCTTGGTCCCCACGCACAGAAATAGGGACCGTCAGGAGATGGCCATCTCTTGTTAATGGCGGAATGGCCCTATTTGGGTTGGCTTATGGGCACATCTAGGCAACCTAAGAGTCGTGGTCAACCACCCTCTGCCGGCACCCTCGGAAGTGTGCTAATCTAGTGGCATTAAGAGTCGGTTGGCACGTGTGGACCAAATTGTACACCCCTGCAGGGATAAATCTATTCGAATAGCCGTTGTGTCCACGGTTAAGGACGACTTGGGTCTTGCTGATTGATCATAGATGACAACTTGAACATATTCGTAAAACTTGATAACAAAGTGTGCGGGTTGTTTCCTTGAGGGTTAGTCGAGGGAGTGATCCTAGTAGAGCAGGTTCAGCTGTTGATGATTCTGGTGGTTTCAAAGATGATCAAAGGAGATAAAAGTGTTCTCTTATCCCTTTTACAAAATTCTGAGTAGACGGATTTCTACTTCGTCTCCCTCTATTCAAAAGTTGGCTTACGCAAAATTAGCCCACAAACAGCTTCTAACTTATGCATTACCGTAACGGGTTATAGTCTTGCTGAGTTCCGTACTCAGGCCTGCCGCTACCTTATTTTTGACAGAGATGAAGATACCATCGATGGAGATTTATGCGTGGATGTCGACGAGTAGTTTGGGGTTCCCAGGTAGCAGCCTGGAATCTGTAGTGTGGGACGTCACCATTGCTTATTTCTGGCCTCTTAGGCCTTTTGTTAATCTTGTTGAATAGCAACATAATTTTCCTTCCGTTGTATGATGTAAGGTTGGGTCATGTGACCTCTGCGTGTATTTTGCTATCTTGCTCTAATAAGAGTTGTATATTTGCTTCTTGTCGTAGAGTCACTGCCCTGTACCGGTTGTTACAACCTCTCCCGTGCATGATGCGTGTATGGATATAAAGTGCACGGTTGAGAGGAAAGGTTCTTGGGCTCTTTGTTATGCAGTTTTGGCTATGCCCGTGTTATGGCTTAGCCGAGGGGTTGTGGTGCCGATGATCCATTCCGAGCACGCCTGCCGATGTTTACTCGGCCTGGGAGTGGTAAACCTAGTAACCCTCGGCTACGTAGCATGACCAGTGACACATAGCATTTCTGTATAACTCTGAGGCCGAGTCCGACAGCTTAACAAGGTCCTAGGATTCTTTGTTATGCATTCGTGGTTATGATTAGATGTGGTAGTCTTCCGAGGGGTTTTGTGTGACCGGTGTTCCCGGCACGCCTGCAGTGAAATGCTGCCTGGGATTGGTACCCCAGTAACTCTCGGCTATCATGTCTAATAGCACATAACACTTATGTATAGCTCTGGATCTGGGGTCGCTACATGGCGGCAGCAGTATCAACATACTTTACGCCGCAACGTTAAGGAGGATGCGTATTTCCGAGTCACAACTCACCCACAGTACTGTGAAGTTTCATGGGATTGTGCCGGGACGACAAGCTTCCTCGATGGAGCAAATTACCCTGAAGGTCACCTTTGGTGAAGCCGATAATTTTCGAACTGAGGACGTCTCTTTTGAGGTGGTTCCCTTCAGAAGTGCATACCATGCAATCTTTGGACATCCGGCTTTCGCCAAGTTTATGGCTCAGCCCTGCTACATCTACAGCATGCTGAAAATGCCGGGACCCAATGGCGTCATCACAGTTAGGGGAGACTTCAAGAAAGCCAAGGAATGCGAGGCCTCCAATGCCGTCCATGCTGAACAAGCAATCTGCAGGGAAGAGTTGGAGGACCTCAAGAAAACAATTGGTCCCGATGAGATGCCGGCAACTGAAAAGCCGTCCTCTAAAGTCGACTCAAGCTTCAAGCCAAAGGATGACACCAAGAAAATCAAGCTCTCAAAGGAGGATCCGACAAAGGAGGCCATCATCGGCACCGGTCTCGACGACAAATAGGAAGGCGAGCTCGTCAAGTTTCTCCGTGAGAACCAGGACATATTTGCCTGGTCACCATCTGACATGCCAGGTGTCCCGAGGAAACTTGCCGAGCACTCCCTAAAAGTCAACAAGGACGCAAAGCTGGTCAAGCAAGGACTTCGTCGGCTCGGAACTGAGAAGCGCAAGGAGGTTGGAAAGGAGATCCTAAGGCTCACAGCCGCCAAATTCATTCGTGAAGTTATCCACACTGATTGGTTGGCAAATCCCGTGCTAGTCCCAAAGAAGAACACCTCGGAGCTGCGTATGTGCATTGATTTCACCGGCTTAAACAAAGCCTGCCCTAAAGATCCGTTCGCTTTACCGCGCATCGATCAGGTCATTGATTCAACTGCTGGCTCAGAGATGCTATGTTTTCTGGACGCTTATTCGGGTTACCATCAGATAAAGATGAAGGAGTCAGATCAAATCAAGACATCCTTCACTACGCCGTATGGCAATTATTGCTATGTCACAATGCCGTTCGGCTTAAAGAATGCCGGTGCTACTTACCAAAGGTGTATGCAGCGGTGTCTGGACAAGCAAATTGGCCGCAATGTTCACGTCTATGTTGACGACATTGCAGTCATGTCGAAGAAGCATGGCGACCTCATCGCCGATCTGTCGGAAACCTTTGCAAACCTAAGGGAGTACCAGATGAAGCTTAATCCGGCAAAATGCGTCTTCGGTGTACCCGCAGGCAAGCTTCTGGGCTTCATTGTTTCCCAAAGGGGAATTGAAGTTAACCCAGAAAAGATAAAGGCGATTCAGAACATCGATAAGCCGACTTGTCTGAAGGACATACAGCGGCTTACGGGTTCCGCTGCGGCTGTAAGCCATTTCATCAGCCGGCTTGGAGATAAAGCTTTGCCTCTGTATAAACTCCTCAAAAAGTCGGATAGTTTCGTCTGGACGGAGGAAGCAGAAGCAGCCTTAGCTCAGCTGAAGTATACATTGACGCATGCTCCAATCTTGGCGGCTCCAAAGGAAAGAGAGCCACTCTTGCTCTATTTGTCGGCCACAAACTTTGTTATCAGTGCCGTCATTGTAGTTGAGCGCCTGGAAGAGGGAAAGCAATGGCCGGATCAGCGCCCCGTCTATTTTATTAGCGAGGTATTCTCAGATTCAAAGCAGCGCTATCCCCACTACCAGAAGTTAGCCTATGGCGTATTCTTTGCCGCCAGGAAACTGCGTCATTACTTCCATGATCACACAGTCACGGTGGTGAGCAAGGCTCCATTAAGGGAAATCATCAACAATGCCGACGCAACGGGTCGAGTCGCCAAATGGGGCATCGAATTAGCAGCTTTCGACATCCAGTACAAGCCGAGGACCGCCATCAAATCTCAGGTCTTAGCCGACTTTGTTGCAGATTGGACAGAGGCGATGGAAAGCACACCTTTGCCGGATTCTCGGTACTGGATAATGCACTTCGATGGCTCGAAGATGAAGGAGGGCTCGAGGGCTGGAGTAGTTCTAAAATCGCCTAAGGGTGATAAGCTCAGTTATGTCCTCCGAATCCACTTCAACGCCACCAACAATGTAGCAGAGTATGAGGCTCTCCTACACGGTCTTCACATGGCTAAGGAATTGGGAGTACAGCGCATCCTCTGTTATGGCGACTCGGATCTGGTTGTGCAGCAACTCGATGGATGTTGGGACACAAAGAGTCCCACAATGGCGGAATACAGAAGAACAGTCGACGAATTCGGCCGATGTTTTGCCGGCTTAGAGGTTCGACATATCTCCCGAGATGACAATGAAGCTGCTGATGCCTTGGCCAGAATAGGATCCAAGAAAAAGGTAGTGCCACTAGACGTATTCCTCCATCACCTTCACAAGCCGTCCATCAAAGGCGGCGATGAAGATTACCCTTTGTCGGCAGAATCAGTTCAGGTGTGCTTGGTAGCCCCTGATTGGACCACACCGTACATTGATTTCTTGGTTAATAAGAAAGTGCCTAAGGACGACGAGGTGCTAAGCCGTCAAATTGAGCGTCGAGCAAAGGCGTACATGATTATTGACGGACAACTCTACAAGAGGAGCAAATCCGGCATCTTCCAAAGATGCGTCTCTCCAGAGGAAGGACGGCAAATCTTAGAACAAATCCACTCCGGTGAATGTGGGCATCACGTGGCGGCAAAGGCGCTAGTCGCCAAGGCGTTTCAGCACGGATTCTTCTGGCTGACGGCTAAAGAGGATGCTATCAACATAGTCAAGACTTGTGAAGGATGTCAGCGCTACGCAAAGCAGATTCACTTGCCGGCTCAGGAGCTTCGCACTATCCCTATCACTTGGCCGTTCGCGGTCTGGGGGCTCGACATGGTGGGACCGTTTAAGACGGCAAGGGGAGGCTTAACCCACCTGCTGGTGGCGGTCGACAAATTCACAAAGTGGGTGGAGGCAAAGCCCATCAAGAAACTCGACGGAGCAACAGCAACAAAGTTCATCGTCGAGATTACAACTCGATTCGGCATACCGCATAGCATTATCACTGACAATGGCACAAACTTTGCCGTCGGTGAGCTAGCGAAGTTCTGTAGCCGATCAAATATCCGACTCGATGTGGCATCAGTGGCACACCCGCAATCCAATGGACAGGTAGAGCGCACTAACGGCATTATTCTGCAGGGTATTATCTCCTCGACTTAAGGGATTCGAAGAAAGATCCCAGGAAGAAAGGTCGCAAGAGGAAAAGGCATGTAGATGACGACTTAGATGAGACGAAACGTCCGTGGAATATCGCTCAGCTACGTCCTTTTTACACTTAGCAAATTCTATTGTAACCATGTCAATGTGATCATGAAATAAAAATTGGTTTCTCTCATGTCGAATTCGAGAATCTGTACCATCCTTTATTTCCCTATGATCTTATTGTTAGTCTGTTTACCCGAAATTGCCTGTGTTGCTCTTGTTGGTAAACTCTTTCATGTTGAATCCGCCTTAAGGTGATGAAAAATCAACGTTTTGCCAAATTAATGTTTGTCTGCTAGCTTTTTGCGCCGGGTTGCTTCAAAGCGTTTCGGCACCTAAAGGCGACACTTGTTCTGAGTCTAAACAGATTGGTCATTGCGTACCCTGTTGCTCAGCGAGTTAGCTTCGCCATAGGTTTGCCGACGGTTAAAGGCTAAGACGTCAAGGCCAGATTTAACTAAAGCATAAAATTGCAAGTTTGCAAAATATAAAGTTGATTAACGTACAGCAAAAGGCTAAATTAGTTCTAGACATATACATTGTTTGGACGGCTTTACATGTTGCCCATTACATTTTCAGGATAGCCGGCTCAACGAGCAAGTTTGGCTTAGGACGATTTCTCCGCCGCCTCAATGTCTTCATCTGATTGAACAGGAGTTGGCGGACACGGCATTTCCTTGAAGATGGTGGTCAAGGAGACCATGTTGGCAATCTTGCTGGCATAACCGGAGACGGACCGAAGGATCTTCTTGCGATCTTGATCGTCCAGCGGCGTGCCGTCCTCCTTTTCAAGAGGGAAGCCGGATGCCACTCGCCACGCTTCTGCCTCCGGGTAATGTGCCATCATCAAGCCCAAGGCCGTCTTGGCACCTCCACGAGCACTGGAACGAAGGCGTTCATCGGAAGAATGAAGCCGCTTCGGTCAGTTCAGCTTCTAAGCTGGCAAGGTTCGTCGGGGGTTCGGGGTTTGCCGGGAAAGGAACTTCTCAGCAAGATCTTTTCCCGAAGAGATAATCTTCGGATAAGCTCCCCTACTTCCAGAATCCGGTCAAGCCGGTTTTCCGCCGTTAGCTCATGGTCGTAACCCGCCGGAGCTACAGAAGGGCGAAGTTCAGTTATATTTGGCTAAGACAGAGCGATAAGTTTAAGTTTTTTCGATACTTACTCAGAAGCTGGTTGTCCGATGGCCAGCGACTCATCGAGGTGCCTATTAAGCCGGTCCTGGATTTCATTGAAGGCATCCTTGTGGCTCTGCCTCTCTGATTCCAGGAGGTTGTTCGGCTTTGGCAAGATTCTTCTAGGCCCGTCTCTAGCTCCGCCGCCATCGATTGGTTAAGCTTATTCAGCTCAATATTCTCATCGCGGAGCCGGTCGACAATGCCGGCTTTCTCGGCGAGTTCTTTGGCTTTGATAATGGCCGTCTGCAAAACAAAAATGTCAGCAGTATAAAAGAAGCCTAGAACTCAAAAGCTAAAGATTCGGCGTTTGTACCTTGGTATTGAATCCGGTCCGCCTCAAACCCTTTGATGATGGCGTCTTTTGTCGCCATTTTCAGTCTTGAGCCGGTGCATCTCCTGATTTCGCACACCCAAAGAATTGAGGGTTTCAGCGCCAATTTTTCGGTGGATCTGCGTAAGGAATTGCTAAAAGCCTAAAGCTATATTTACAAGTTAAGGTGGCTACATGGTGACATTTCATGGCTAGGGGGCTAAGTGTATGCATGCCGTATTAACTCGGATCACTATGACGGCTAGTCTTAATAGCTTAACCGGCCTAGTGCTCGGGGGCTACTGGGTAAGATATTTTACCTGGTAGTGCTCGCGGAGAAGCGTCATGCCGGCTCAAAGCTATCAGCAAAGTAGTTCTGCTGATCTTCAAGGATCTCTATGACATCGAAAGTGTCATAGGCCTTGGTGTGATCGGCTCGTCGTCAGTACGGTCGTTCCCTTCTTCCGGGGAAACCGATGTGCCTTCATGAAACGGCTCATGGAATTCCGGCTTGATGCGCCCTTCCTCATCAAAGGTTCGCTTTGATGGGTGAAGGATTGGGGCATCATCAGCCGGAGCTTCAGCCCTTGGAGAAGAGGTTTCAGTCACCTTCCCCGTCATATCCGTCCATTGTGTGGGGGGG